>SNQN01006674.1:5714-30056 GCA_008642245.1 Bassia scoparia | reverse complement strand
CATAAAATTTCCAACATGGTTTGCTCCCATATTAACCAATTAATCATGTATGTGGCAGAGGAGTGTGAATCAAAAAATCAAAAAGGCAAGCAAGAATAAAACTAAGTCTAAAGCACACAATAAGTAGATTACAATCAATTTGTCATGACTCATGACATTTGATAGTGGAAAAACTTACAATCCTTTTGTTGAACTCAATTCCAGCAACAATGAAAGGTATTACACCAGCTGCAATACCCAGTTGATGCCAATTTTAATCCATAAATATAAATATACACAATAATCCAATAATTTGTAAAGAGATGATTTAAGAGAGAGAGAGAGAGAGAGAGAGAGAGAGAGAGACCTAGAGAACCAACAATGATTTCCCAGGTGAGCTGAGTTTGAGTTGGGTCTGAAACTGCTGCTGCTACTTCATCTACTGCTTTCGCTCTGAATTTCAGCTCTCTAACTTTGATTATATTTTGGTTTGCTGAATTTCTTAATGCAGAATTGAAATTAATAAGGGATGATTTTACAATAAGACGTGTTTGGCCATTGCTTGAGGCGTTGATGGAGCTCTGAGACACGAGAGGAAGAGAACAGAGGGAAGTAATACTATCCATTGTTTACCAAGTAACAGCCAAACAAACAGAACTCATTTCTATCATATGGTTAGCAGTTAACACTACACGTTTTAATGAAACGTTAGTTTTGGACCACGTCAACAATTTCACCGACCCGATTCTAACCCGACCCGAGTGCCCGACACTAACCAAATATTCTGTGGTTCTTTTTTTTCCGTAAATTCTTAGATGATTCCAGGATCATACTCCTTGTTATGGTATAGGGCAAATGTTCATGTGTAAAAACACAAATGTATTTCTTCAAATGCAAATGACAACCTCTAAATGTTCATTTTTTTAATGCAAATGTTCATCTCTAAATATAAATGTTCACTTTAAAATACAAAAGTTCATATTTGAAAATGAACATTTGTATTTTTATACATTAACTTTTTCATGAGATTATGATAAACAATATGATCTCGGGACCATAATAGACCTATTATTATTTATATTTTTTTTGGAGTTACTTTATTCTTTGGGCCACTTAAACTTTTTTTTTTTACCAGTTGGCCCACTTAAACTTTACAAACATAGTTCTTGAAGATTTACTCCCCATTTAATACACAATGAACCACCAGTGTTTTGACTTTTGAATACCTATATCCACATTCTACTCCCTCTACTAGTTATGAAAATTACTGCAATATTACAAATTTACCATCCCTGGCTGTTTTATATAAAATTACAGGAACTTCTGTGGTTACAATTACAGAACGGCAGAATCTATAGCAGGAAGGATATGGATATCCGACGTATCTTCGTTTCTTATTTAGGGTCAGAAAGATTACCTCACTTTGTTTTAATAGCAAAAGCTAACAAGATGCTCATAAAACAAAAGGGGAAATTTATGCATTTGTCATGCCAGCTCAAAAATAAGTTGCACCAGACAGGTTAGAAGTCATAGAACCATGTCTAAACATTGCTGAACAGTCTAACATACCTGACAACCAAAATCTATACATTCCCATCATCTCAGAATAACTTCAGTAGAACAAGGTTTGGAGTAGAACAACAGTTAATTATTATTAGTTCAAAATCTATATCCAACTCTAATTTTCTAACTTCTTGTTGGGAATCGAGCAACGGATAAATACGAGAACTGGAAGAAAATATAGAGTACGAAAAACAACACGCGACATTTTTTACATGGAAACCCTCTCAACTAGGGAAAAACTATGGTACCGCTCTTCGGGGACGAAACTTCACTATAATATTTCGGGAGTATAAAAATTACCGCTCTCCTATTCAAGCTCAAATTTCCCCTATTTCGGCTCATTCTCATCTCATCTCATCTCATCTCTTTCACCCCTTTTATTCTCTCTCCTCCCCTGTTTCAGCTCATTCTCATCTATCTCTCATTCTCTCCTCTCATCTCAACACTCATCCTCACTCATTCAAACTCAAATTTCACACTCATATCTCACAATCACTCACGAAATCACTCACTCACTCACAGATCCTACTCTCTACTCCCTCAAATTTCCTCAAAAATTACACAAAACTATTTTTTTTAGTTTTTCTTACCCAGAATTTCTAGGTTGCCATTCGAGGGGTTTTCTGGTTCATATGTAAAATCTTTCCACTATTTCTCTAATCGAATTTGTGTTAGTTTAGTTCTTCATATAACACTTCCATTAGTTGCGTTAAAAACATACATACATGTATATCCATCAATACATTACCTATCAGAGACAATCGAGTATCAATGTACACAATACCCCAGAAAATTCGAATGACAAACAACTCCCAAAACCCCCTGAAATTTCGAACCCAAACCTCCAGAATTTGGCAACAATTAACCCAGAAAAATGCGACCAAGAAAGAAATCCCCCCAAATCCCAAATATTTGAGCCAAAAAATACCCAGTAATTTTGACCAAAAAATACTACACAAACCCCCCAAATTTTCGTCCCAAAGTACTGAATTTTAGGGTTAAAACGAAAAAATTAATTGAAGTTGGAAAAGGGTGGATTTGGTGATTTCGTGATTTCATGAGTAGATTTTGAGAGATTGTGAAATGACTTTGAATAAGAGAGAGAGTGAAAGAAGTCAGAGTACATAACAATTAACAAAAAAGAGAGAAAGAAGACAGAAAAAAGAAATAAAATGAGGTTATTTATTTGTGTCTTTTCACATTTTCAGTGAGGGTTTTGCCAGAAAATAGCCAAGCAGTAGGGTCCATGAGTGTTTTTAGTGGTTTTGTTAACTTGAAATCTGCCATGGGTTGTGGTTCACAAACATTTGATAAAAAGAGTGTAGTTGTTTTTTTTCAAAAAAGTGGGTAATTATTTTCAAAGTTGGACAAAAAGTGGATAATTGTTGACAAATTTTCCTATTAGATAACATGTGTTTCGAACAAAGTGCTACTTGTACCCTTCATATTGGTACTACCACTATCTTAAACACCCTCCCACTAATATTGTGTTTACCTCACACCAAAGACTCCCACTCACATTTGTGTATTTGTGCTCTCATCCTCCAACATCATCTCACGGTGGAGTTACTAGCACAACATCATTCACCACAATGAACGAATCACCTAGCCAACGAGACACGCTGCCTGACCAACATATCAGGAAGACTTTCGACACAAGAACACATCTTGTACCGCCTCCGCTAGCACTGACTTCAACTACTCGGTGTCGTACAAAACATCATCACTTGTACGGTCACCCACACAACTACCTCTTTGAGGTCTACATTTTGCCACTCCTCACTTTAGCACTCTTCTTCTGTTTAGTGCTTTTCTTGAGGTACTACGTTTAGCACCCTTGATACACGCAAACCTTCTTGTGCAATCGTGGTACTCTACTTTGTGGCACTTCACTCTTCTTCTGCCCTCTTGCAAACTCACGACAAGCATAAATAAATAGATCAAAATACTTGCCCTCCAAGGTTATGTCAACTACTACCATATATGCACATTGCACAATAGTCAACTCCTATTACCTATCTAGCACCTAGGATAGTATGTGGTTTGACTAGCTATTTTACCTTGATGCCTAAGGGACTTCAATACACTTACTACTCACGCCACTTTTTCACCCTTTTCTTCTTTTTTTTATTTTTATTTTTTTTATCTCATCTTTTGTTTTACATCCACTTATAATAATTGTCATTATTATTTTATGTATTTGATATTTGGGGAGATATTCCAACTATTTTCATACTAAATCCAAAAGCGCAAGGTGAACCAAAGAAAAATTCTTTCCCATTGTCTCAGAATCACTTCAATAGAACAAAGATTGCAGTAGAACAATTGGTGCATTATTTCACTTTACATACTCCATGTATGTCTTCATTTCACCTCAATTACCTATGTTGGATCCTTCACAGTTCACACCTTAGAAATGAATAGGACAGTAAAACACTTCATTTTAGACAAAAAATCTTGGAAAATATTTTTAAAAATTTACCAGGTTGGATACTGATCACTAACATAGATACATATACCAACACTTCATTTTGAAGTGCTGTTTACAATTTTACCCTCCTTTAGTCCATCATAAACATTACCCTCCTTTAGTCTACAATTTTACCAACTGTTTCAATTTGCTAAGAATATTAGGACTAAGAGAGAATAGACTGATATTATTATTGCTTGTATGGTTTCCTATACAATTACATCAATTTATATAGAAAACCTAACATAATCCTCGATAAAACCCTAATAACCTAGAATAACCTAATGGGTCTTGGACCTATAGTCCAATACCCTCTAACACCCTCCCGCAATCGTAACGGTAGTAACACGAACGTTACAATTGGACAAATATAACTTAAAAAAAATCTTCAATATCATCAGATCATAGTTTCTTTTAAAGTAAAACCAAACTCAAATCGGATCATATAAACGGGAACACAATTCTTTTCGAACCGGCCAATAGTACTGGTTTGTTTTAGAGCAACTACGCTCAAATCGGATTTTCAGAGCAAATCGGAGCTCAAATTCTTTGGATTTTCGGAGCAAACCCGGACTCAAATTCATCATATTTTTAGAGCAAATCGGAGCTCACATCATGTCAAGAGTTAGTTCTCGGCCGGCGGGAGAACCAAGCAATTCGAGTTCCAACCACTCGTACAAAATCAAGGTTGGTTCGCACTTTGCCTAAAAATACACCAACTGATTCGAGGTTGTGTTGCGGTGTCAACGGTTGCTCGTCAGTTATTTGCGGTGGTTGTTTAGCGCTGGGTATGTAGTGATGGTTGTTGGTAGTGGTGGTGGTTGGTGCGTTTTTGGTAGTAGCACTATAGCGGTGGTGTTTGGTAGATTCTGGGTAGTAGCACTGTAGCATGGAAGTGTCCCAAGTAGTACCACGACCCTCCCTTCTCATTATTATTGGTAAGGGCAGTTTTGTCCTTTATACCTCATAAATACACTTTGTAAATTTAGGCTAGGAGTCCGCACCCTCTTGAAAGTTGCCAATAAATTGAAACGGAGGAAGTATTATTATTATTACTATTATTATTATTATTATTATTATTATTATTATTATTATTATTATTATTATTATTATTATTATTATTATTATTATTATTATTATTATTATTATTATTATTATTATTATTATTATTATTATTATTATTATTATTATTATTATTATTATTAATTATTATTATTATTATTATTATTATTATTATTATTATTATTATTATTATTATTATTATTATTATTATTATTATTATTATTATTATTATTATTATTATTATTATTATTATTATTATTATTATTATTGAAAAACAACAAAACGTTACAAGCTTAATTAAAAAACTACAAAGATCAAGCGAACTACAAGAAGTTGGAATCATCATCATCATCATCATCATCATTATTATCACCTGCATAAAAAAAAGTTCGTTTAAGTTGAATCAAACACATCCTTAATGTTAAGTCCCAACCCTTTTTGATGTATTTTCCTAAGTCTAGAGTCACGCCTTGTGGGCGCTTCCTACGCGTCGCCCCCACAAGAGCCTTAGAATAGAGTCTAGTAGATTGTACGGCTTAAGTCCTCTGTGAGTGTCTCCTGGGGGCCAATGTATTCATTTAATTTAATTAACCTCTTTCGGGGGAAGGTGATATATGAGATGAGTATATTCACACAAGCATTTCTCCTACCCATGCTAATGATTTAATGCCTTTATGTCTTTATAGATATTGTACTTGCATTACATTTTTAGCATTCCAATCCCAAATCCCCCCAACTCAAATACAAATTCCCGAGTCCAGATCCCGCTTGGGCTCGCTTTAACATAGTCGGCCGTCCCAAGCGCCCGGACACCCGCTTCCAAAAGCGATTCCCTTTACGTTGTTGTGTGCTCGTAAGGCCCCGTTCCGCAAGAAGGTTTGCGCTTTTGCCTCATAAGATTGAAGCGCGCCGCACATTCTAGCGTCAAAATGCTAGGATCGTGACAGTTGGTATCAGAGCCAGGTTGCAAACAAACCGTGGTGTCCCGAAAAATTGAAACTAAGAAAATGAGTCGTGAGACAATGAAGGAAAGAGTAACATGGCTCAAAGGAAGGTCTGAAGAGTGGGCTCGGTTCGAGGAAACTTTTATCGGCTAGGCCAAAACTATTGAGCGCCTCGAGGCCGAGGTCCACGCATTGCAAGAACAACTAGACTTTACTACTGCTAAAGTAGATGAGGCGGTAGAGAAATGCGAGACTCTAAAGCGTACGGGAGTTCGAGCCTCCTAAAGTGCTACCCCAACAATGATAAAACCCCCCAAGCCGAAAGAATACGGTGGGACGAGAGATTCAAAGGAGGTCGACAACTTCCTCTTCGACTTGGAACAATACTTCCGAATTCGCTAGATGAACGAGGAACTGAAGGTCGACACAGCTTCGATGTACTTGGTTGATGACGCAAAATTATGGTGGCGAACTAAACACGTGGACATATAAGCTAGGAAGGTCCAAATAAATACATGGGAGGAGTTCAAGAAAGAGTTGGTTGACCAATTCTACCCCGAGAACACAGAATTTGTCACCCGACGTAAGTTATCCACACTCCAACATAATGGGTCTATCCGAGACTACGTGAAAGAATACTCGGCATGCATGCTAGACATCAAGGACATGACCGAGAAGGATCGCATGTTCCACTTTGTGAATGGGTTGAAGGATTGGGCTCAACGTGAGTTGTGGCGCCAGAAGGTGGACACTCTTTCATCCGCTATATCAGCAGCAGAGTGACTAAGGGATTATTCTACCAGTAAGACGCCAAATCGAAAGAAGAATGGTAATGGGTCGACTTCGAACACTTCAAAGCCTACTCAAAGCACCTCATAGAGTGGGTCAATTATTGTTGGAAATAAAGGTCGGAACTGGGGGCAACTCTCGGAAAAATGGGTCAACTGCATCAAACAATAGCTACAGAGGGCCACCCGCTGGTTCGTCTGCTGGGAACAACAACAATAACAACAATAAAAACAACAACAACAAGCCCTTGACTTGCTTGGTTTGTCGTGGACCACACAAGTGGTATGAATGTCATCATAAGGGAGAAATTGACAAGACACAGAAAAGGATATGGCCACTATGACGGCGGAAAGTGGAACAGAGGAGATTGAGGAAGAGGTCGAAACTCCAGAAGAGGAGACATGCCAATTGGGGGCGGTCCACATGTTATATTTAATGGAACGAGAAACACAAGAAAAACAACCAAGAAAGACTGATCTCATGTATGTGGAGCTCACAATAAACAGGATGAAAACCCAAGCCATGGTTGACACGGGAGCTACCCACAACGTCGTCATCGAGCAAGAAGCGAAAAGGTTGGGGTTGAAATGCACCCGCAAGGGAGGAAACATGAAATCTGTGAACTCTTCTGCAAAACCCATCCATGGTGTGGCCAAAAACGTTCCAACAAAGCTTGGAGACTAGAGTGGTCGCTTGGACTTCACAGTCACCCCTATGGATGATTTTGATGTGGTCTTGGAGATGGATTTTCTACATACCAGCAAGGCCATCCCAATGCCGCACCTTGGTTTAATCTTTGTGGCCTCTCAACCTTGTGTTCTTTAAACAAGTCCCACGACCATCAAGTCAAAGAAGCTAAACGATTACCTCATCTCTGCCATGCAGCTTAAGAAGGAGATCGCAAGAAACATGCCGACATTCCTAGCGGCCCTCTCACTTAAGGAAGATGAAGCGATGTCAACCCCTCCGCCTTCGCTAGCGGAGATCTTAAGGGAATTTGAGGATGTCATGCCCGATGAATTACCAAAAGTTCTCCCTCCCAGAAGGGTTGTCGATCATCAAAATTGAGCTCGTGGTTGGAGCAAGGCCCCTTGCACGAAGTCCTTACAGAATGGCTCCCCCAGAACTTGCGAAACTTCGTAGACAACTCGATGATCTAATTAGTGTCGGATTCATCCATCCCTCTAAGGCTCCCTACGGGGTACCATTGCTCTTTCAGAAAAAACAAGACGGAAGTCTCAGCTTATGCATCAACTACAGGGCTCTAAACAAGGTGACAGTAAGAAACCACTATCCAATCCCGTTGGTTGCGGATCTATTCGATCAGTTGGAAAGTGCTACCTTCTTGAAAAAATTGGATTTGAGATTGGGGTATCACCAAGTTCGCATAGCAAAAGGGGACGAATAGAAGACTACTTGTGTTACTCGCGATGGAGCTTTTGAATGGCTAGTCATGCCTTTTGGGTTAACAAACGCCCCTGCTAAATTCTTCATGTTGATGAACCAAGTATTCCACGAGTTGCTTGACAAGTTGGTAGTGGTATATTTGGATGACATTGTTGTCTACAGCCAAACCTTGGAGGAACATCTACTTCACCTTCGAGAAGTCTTCAACAAGTTGAGAGATCACCATATCTTTGTAAAAAGGGAGAAGTGTGCTTTTTCCCAAGCAGAAATCAGCTTTCTAGGCCACCCATCAATGGCGGTGGGCGAATCAAAATGGATCCGAAGAAGATACAAGTGATTGGGAGGTTGCAAGCACTGAGAAACGTCTCCGAACTTTGATCCTTTCTTGGCTTTGCCAATTACTATAGACGCTTCATAAAGGGATACTTAGAGGTTGCAAGTCCCTTGAAAGACTTACTAAAGAAAGACAAGAAGTGGGATTAGAAGGGGTCGTGCAATGAGGCATTTGAAAGACTCAAGAAGGCGATGATGAGTGAACCTGTGCTAGCTCTACTGGACATTCACAAACCCTATGAGGTAGAAACCGATGCATTCGACTTTGCCTTAGGAGGCGTCTTACTCCAAGAAGGTCACCCGGTCGCCTTTGAGAGAAGGAAGTTGAATAGTGCAGAAAGAAAGTATGTTGCTCAAAAAAAGGAACTACTAGCCATCATTCATTGCTTAAGGGGATGAAGACACTACTTATTAGGCTCAAAGTTCATTGTGAGAACGGACAACACAGCAGCAACTTACTTCCTCACTCAACCTAAGCTCACCGGTCGACAAGCCAGGTGGCAAGAAACACTAGCTGAATTTGATGTGGAGTTCAAATACAAACCGGGAGTGAACAACAAAGTGGTTGATGCCTTAAGTCGTTGGTCCGACCTGGCACCTACACATAAACTGCAAGCTTTATCCTCAAGCAACATCTCAACGACAATAAAAGAAAAACTGAAAGAACACATGTTAAATGATCCCATGGTTGTAGCAATCGTGAAATTGGTTGAAGAAGGAAAGACAAGGAGATTTTGGGTGGTAGTTGACCTTCTATTCAAAAAGGGACATCGACTCTTCATACCAAAAGCCGAAGGACTACAAAAGATGTTATTATCAGAATTGGGCAGGTCATCCAAGGTGGCAACGAACATTGAGCCTGCTATCTCAAGGTTGCTATTAGCCGAAAATGAAAGAGGACGTCCAAACATACACAAGAACATGTTTGGTGTGCCAACAAGATAAGGTTGAAAGGTAGAAAGTTGGTGGACTATTCCAACCCATGCCCACTTTGACACGTCCGTAGGAGAGCGTGTCCATGGATTTCATAAGTGGTTTGCCAAAGGTGGAAGGGCTCTTTGCTATCATGGTGGTCATAGATCGATTCTTAAAATATGAACCCTTTGTTCCAATGGAGAAGCTAGTGGAGCAGAAGAAACAACAACCTTATTTTTTAGACACGTCATGAAATATTGGGGTTTACCGCAAAGCATCGTCAGCGACAGAGATTCACAAGCATCTTCTCACTACTAGAAATTCGTTGTCGGGCGACCGCTTTTAGCGACTGATATGTAGTCGGTCGCTATTGCGACCGTTAGCGACTGATTATTCGGTCTCTAAATTTAGCGACCGAAAAATCGATCGCTACTAATCTTTTAGCGATCGATTATTCGGTCGCTAAGGGAATAATTTAGTGGCGGCTTGAAATTAGACTCCAAAAAAAATTAGCGACTGATCCGTCGGTCACTAATTTTTTTAGCAAAAAAAAAAAACAAAATCAGCAAAAATTAAAAACCCTCAACCGCCTTTACAATTGACATCCCTCACCAAATTTCCCTCTCACTCGATTTTTTCCCAAAATTCAAAACCCTAACCCTCTCTCTTTCCTCTCACTTCCCTTTCACTTCCCTCCGGCGCAACCCCTCGGGCTTCCCCCCCGCCGGCGACCCTACTCCCATCGGCGTGCCTCCCTTTCTCCCTCTCCTTTTCTCCCTCTTTCTCTCTCTCCTTCGTTCTCCCTCTCSCTCCTTCGTTCTCCCTCTCTCCTGCGGCGGCGGCACAAAGCACCGCCACCACCACTGCCACTTGCGGCGGCAGTAGGCAGCAGCGGCAGCAGGCCCTGGCGGCCCCCATTGGCCTTCTCTCTCATCTTCCCTTTGTTCATTTGTGCCCAATTGTTAAGGTATAAAACCTAAACCTCCAAATTGATTTCTAATCAATTTTATTTGATGAATTTGCATAAATATTATGTTTTAATTGAGATTAAAGCTCTTTGATTATATTATTAAAGCTGGAAATTTGTTTTGGATTGTTTAATTGAGATTATGAGATTTAAAGTTAGGGTTTGATTTTATTATTAAAAATTCCAGCAATATTTCCATTGAAGTTGAGATGTACAATAGTTGAAGGCATTTTCATAAACTATTTGCGTCTCAGTGATGCATTTGCTTATGTCCTTGTTTATTGTCCATTACTCTGGTTATAGCTGAACTCTTCAAGGAATAAGGGGTTGGAGGTTATGCCTTTTGTTTTACAGATTAGGTGCTAAATGTTCAAGAATATTTTGTGCTTATTTCAGAAAGGTCATTATATCCACAACTAGATGTTTGATTCTTTGGGCACAAACTCTTAATTCAGATAACTAATTTTCTATCTTCTTCTTGTGTTTAGGCTGTTTACCATATGCCTACTACTGAAAACGATATGCCATCAGCAAGCATTCCTTTGGCTCTTCAGAGTTTGTTTAACAAGCTTCAATACAGTATCAGCAGTGTTGCTACAAAAGAGTTGACAAAGTCTTTTGGTTGGGATACTTATGATTCATTCATGCAACATGATGTGCAGGAGCTTAATAGAGTTCTTTGTGAAAAACTTGAAGGCAAAATGAAGGTAGGTGTTTGAAAAGAATGATCTTTTCTGTTTCTCATCTGTAATGCTTGAATTTTATCAACTTTTGTTGTCAGGGTACTGTGGTCGAGGGCACTATTCAACAATTGTTTGAAGGGCATCACATGAACTATATTAAATGTGTTAATGTGGATTACAAATCTACTAGAAAGGAATCTTTTTATGGTAAATTCTTGTGATTAGATGATACTATATTGACTAGCTCGCATGTTTGTTTGAATTGGGTGAATGTATGTGTTCTAACTTTCTTGCATGTTCTTTAACAGATCTTCAGCTTGATGTTAAAGGTTGTCGAGATGTTTATGCTTCATTTGATAAGTACGTGGAAGTTGAAAAATTGGAGGGCGGCAATAAATATCAGGTTGAACAGTTTGGTTTGCAGGTTTGTATTTTGCCATGTAGATTCATATGCAGCATAAATGCAACCGTGTTTATAAGTTGTTGTTTTCACTTGAATTTTTAAAAATAAGACTCTTCCGTTTATTTTTTTAATCTTATTGACATTGTTCAAACATTTCATTTTGTTTATTAAACATACTCTCTGTCAATATGTATTTATATTGTTCGACTGGCAATTTCAGGATGCTAGGAACGGTGTCTTATTCATTGATTTTCCCCCAGTTCTTCAGTTGCAGCTCAGTTGTAGTTTAGATTTTGACATTCTTGTATTGTATTTGTTGGCATGTTAAGTTCATATTTTGCGCTCATTTGGTGAWTGATGATGATGATTAACTGTCTAGCAAATTGTTAAACCTTTTAAGCTGTACAAATTTTTTGTCTGCAGTGTTTTGGTCCACATTGGTGGGGTGCATGGAGGACATTATTATGCTTATATACGACCGACTCTTGAAGATCAGTGGTATGTAATTTACCTTTTTCTGTTGTATGGTATARGTTGGTTATTCTGAAATATTGGGATTTTTTTGTGAGGATGTGTTCTATACTAAGCTTATAAAAGTGATGGAAAACTGGCATAAGGAGGCTGTAACTTATAATTTGATTTGACTGACTACATATAAGTCATCTACTTTCTAATCTAATGTGACAAACCCATCACTGCTCTTATGGGTGTCTKGATACTTGATGCAGTTATCTTGTATGCGATTTCTRTGTATTTCACTTCATTTCTRGTATATTCGTTGTTCTTGCATATGCCCAKGCCATTTCTCTTCAACTGTCATTTTTTAATATGATTTTTTTTGGCTGATTCAAACTTACATATATCGTTGATTGACTCACTTACACTTCATTAGCTGTATGCATTATTTACATAGATTTGATAAATTTACYTTGTATTGATTAAATATTATTGATAGAATTTGTTTTTTAACAGATTAAATCCCCARGATTACTTATTACTACTGATTTTAAAAATGAATACTCTATCTATTAAGTTGATGAGAGTTCAAGAACATCACCTTAGAGTGAGATTTGGATTCACTCTAACTTGATATTAAGTTGATATGATCCTTGATATGATCCTTGATATCAAGGCTAGTACTGCTCTACGGAAACATTATCTTTTATATGATAGTGATGTGTTAATCCTAAGACCTTTTGTTACTGTTACAAACTTGGGTTTATTATCTTGTTACTATGACTGTCTCGTGGTGTGGCTACTAAGTTATAGAGGAGGGATGGCATGTCTTATTAGGAAAAGCTTCAAATGTGAAGAATGTTTGTTGTTCAGTTCATAGTGTTCATATTGATTTCACTTTGTAGATTTCATTTTTTTATTTGATTTTCTCCTTTCACTTTGCTTAAGTAAATAACAGTTTTAAGTTAGATATTCTCCTTTCCACTTTACTATTGTTACTCAAAGTCTTTCTGTTGCACTGTGTACTCAGCATGACACGAGCACCCAAACACACCTGTCTTTTGCCTGGTTAAATTTATCGATGTATTTGGTTGAAAAGGGCGTCATGCTATTTTCCTAGCTCTTAAGTTCTGAAGCTTTGTCTATTCCAAAGACAAAGGGAAGTTTTGCAAGAATTTCATCCTTCGTTTTCAACTAACAAAGGTGTTTATATTGCAAATTCAGGTAATTGTTGGTTTTAAGAAAAYAGGCGATCAGTCAAGAATGATTTTTATTGCAAGTGAAGAAGACATGGATGAAGCATTGCTAGTTGTGAAGAGTGGGGTTCGGACTTTYAGTAGTGAGTGGCTTATGAACTGCATAATGAAACAAGAAATTGATTTGGATGCTTCTCAGTTTGCAGAATCTCTTTGACATTTACCAAGTGTTACTCTATGCTGCCTTGGAAGCATTAGTATATATTTACTCCACAATGTATGTATGTTTAAGACTTATAATATTTATAGCAAAGGAAGCTAAAGCCGTAGAGTTTTTAGGGCAGGTAAAAGTCGAGAGTTTTTAGGCAAGTAAAAGTCGGTGAGTTTGGGGAGAGTATCCAAGCCCTCGAACGACGAAAATATATTGCGTTAATCATTCGTGTATTAYGACTTTATGTTTATTATAAAAAATTTATTTTTGCTTATTTATTTTGTTTTCCGTTAATATTATTTATTTTTATATTACATTTACGCAAAAAAATAGGTTTAATATCCACGAATTAAAAAAAACACATTTAGCGACCGCAAATCGGTCACTAATTTCAATTTCCATGCATTTTTTTAAAGGAAATCGCATTTAGCGACAGATTTTCGGTCGCTAATTGTACTTTTTTTTGGAGGGAAAAAGGAATTAGAGACCGATCTGTGTCGGTCGCTAATTAGCGACCGACTTTCCACTACAAGAAAATTTGCTTATAGAGGCAACTCGTTAAGGCGACCAAAGACAACGTGCTTTTGAAAGCTCCTTTTAGCATCACATAAACATGGTTGCCCCTAAAACAAATTTTTTTAGTGTCAAGTATAGCCTCTATAGATATAATTTAGCATTACTTGATTTTTGGTTGTCTCTAAAGCCATTTTTTAAGCATCACATGAAGTTAATTGTCTCTAAAGCCTTGCATCACATAGAATTTTATTGCATCTAAAACATAGTTTTGCGTAACATGAATTGGGGTTGCCCCTAAATAAACTACTTTTTTTACATCACGTAGATTATAATAGTTACTATAAAGATAGTTTAAAGTATCACTTAAATTATAGTTGACTATAAAATAATATTTTAGTATCATATAGCAGCTTAATTAAACGTTTATGGTTAGAGTACATTTTAGTATCTAAGAATATACCTGCCTTGGTACCAGCACGATCTAGTATTTGTGAAATCAAGTTTTTTAAGTGAAATACTGTACAATTTTAGGGCCAAAAGTTGAGCACTATCAAAGTCTTATTTAGCTATACTAGAATATGTCGGTGCTTATGCATCGGTTTATTATAATGTATTGACCAAAAATAAAGTGTTTCTTTAACTTATACTTCGTATTTCGTAAATTACATTCTCTCATTTTATGTTAATCTGTACATGGTTTATTTATATATTTTCGAAGGGAATTTATAGGAAATTTTGTTCACTCTTAAAAAAGCATAGAAATGTATTTGTGTGTGTGTGTGTGTGTGTGTGTGTGTGTGTGTGTGTGTGTGTGTGTGTGTGTGTGTGTGTGTGTGTGTGTGTGTGTGTGTGTGTGTGTGTGTTAGAAATATTTGTGAGAAGTTTTACAAATTTAAACTTTTTTTTATTGCTGGTCTTACCCAAAAACTATTTTATTGGTAGTTGTTGAGCTATTTTAAAAAGAGATCAAAGTTTTTAACAATATTTATAAGATGAAAAGAGCATTTTATCTATCGCCAAATAATTTAAATGGAACATTTTATCTATTGCAGGTCTTACCCTAAAAATTATTATGGTATAAAAAAATAAAAAGGCAGCACCAACCAAAAAACATGATATACAAAAAAAGGAGGGGTGACAGCCTGACAAGTTCAAAACATAACCGAGATAATTGAAATTTCAGTTATCTCGTGGCATTTTTGTAATGTGGGACAATAAAACTCAAGGCACATGAGTTTTGTAAGTACCGTGAAGAAATTGAGTTATTTGTATGACAGTAGTTGTGGGGCCCATTTGTTGACTATGGTTAGTGAAAATAGATTTTGGATGTTTGGTTAATTCATTCTATTCCTAATTGACAAAATATTTGTTGAAGTTTTGTTATTTCTTTGGTTATGGCGGATGTCGTGGTTGAGGAAGATTGCAGTGGCGGTTGCGACATGAACAATGCAGCAGAGGTAAGTGTTTGGTTTTCCATTTTTCGTGTTGCATATTTTTGTGTTGTATATTATCGTTTTAGATATTGAAAACTAGGGTTTGCAGTAAATCTAATATAAAAAGTCCAACAGTTATCTTAAGCAGTTTTCACGGACTCAGTTACAAACTCTATTCAATTTTCTTGTTCACTTACAAAATCTTCACAAAATTAGGGTTCGAATTTTTAGGATAATGCGTTTTGGGTTTGTTACAATAATAAACTGCAGATTTTTTCAATTCTTTTCTAGAATTTCAATCAATTTTAGGGACTATTAGAGAAATTTCATGCGAATTTTGTGAATATTTGGGGATTTTCTTGCGAATTTCCTTTCCTCAAATCATAACAATGGCAGAACAAGTTTCTTTCTCTTTTTTCTATTTTCGAAATATGGTGTTTGACTTTTGTGCTTGTAATTGATCGAAATTTTCATGTCTTTGAAATTCGTATACAATTGAAGTGGGCTAAATTCTATCGATTTTTCAGCAAATTTTGCAAAGGGTGTTGCACATTCAGGTAGTTCGATCAAGTTTTTCTTCAATTATGTTTTAATTTTGCCTTTATTTCATTAACATTATTGAAATTCTGGATATAAGTGAGTATTGCGGCAATTTGAATATTTTATTTCTTAAATTTTGCAATCAGGACAATTTTATTGGTATAAATTATTCGTTGGATGCAGTGATTTTGTATGTAATTGTGTTTTATTAAAGATTCATTTGCTCGTGTTCTGTTGCATTGGTTTTTAAGTGTTTTTGTACTTGTATTTCTGCTAGATGTTATTGTTATGTTTCGCTGCAACTTACTACTACTTATACTATTGTCCTTCTACTGCCGTTGCGTTCTTCTTGTGTTGTCGTGTCCTACTTATTGTGTTCTTCTTCTTGCTTGCTGTTTTCTATGCTTTCTGCTTTCTACTTGCTGGTTGGGTTTTCTTTACTACTGAATTCTGCTTTGGGTGGATTTGTTTTCTCACGAGTTTGATGTAGAGGTTCTGTAATATAGAATACTGCTGAGCAAAACTAGTTGTTGTTGAACACTTCGTAATTGTTGGGTATGATTAAAACTAGTTGTTTCTCACTTCCTAATTGTTGTTATGCACGAAATTTGCTTTTTCCTGTTTTTAATTGTTGATTTGTTCCAAAATTTGAAGGTTTGTTGTTCTGTTCATTTTTTTTTTGCTTTTTTGATTCGATTTTTTGGGGGTGTTATTGGTGGGTTTTGTTTCGATCATTTATGGTTTTGATTCATATATATTGCTTTTACATTTGTTGTTTCTGAACTCATAGAATGGGATTGCTTTGATTGGCAGGTTGTGGAGGTTTCTAATGTTTCATGTGAGGATATTGGTGTGTTATTGTTTGATGATCTTGACTCCATTGCTACTCAGGTATAATCGTTAAGTTTGTTCATGTTTGACTCATTGAATTGCTTGGTTTGTGTGACATTTAAAGCTTATTATAACCCTGATTTAGATATTTACCGCTTTTTTTTGTGCATTTTGAGGTTTAGAGATTCGACACAAATAGTGGGAAACTTGGGAAATTTGGGATTAAACTTGTATAACTGCTACTTGTGAGTTGTGACTTAGAATTCCTAGGTTTTGTGAATGGTCTTTGTGCAAAAGTTAGAAATATAAATGAAACCGAATAGGTATCTTATGCATATGGCAATTGTAAAATTTTGGAGAAAGAAAATGACCTTAACACTAACATTAAATGAGAATTAAGTAATAAAGAGAGTGGGTGACATGTTTGATATCTGAGGAATAGAGAGCACAATGTATTCTGATCATCAAAAGCTTTAACAATGTTTTAGAAGCCTATATCTTTTAGTTCATTCTGTCTTCTTTTGATTCTCTTAACAAGTGATTTTATTGTTTGTGCCTTAGATAATTCAATTTTGTTAGCTTGAGAATTAACATTTGAAATGGATCATAAATGGACAGAATAATAAAATCATAGGCTTTACGGCTCTAGCTTTGAAGATATTAAGCATCTTGGAGAATTTTCAAAGGATATATTACCTTTTTAAGTACCTACTTTGCAGTAAGAATTTGCCAATTTTACTTTCTGATTTAGGCTTACGTTTCTTCATGAAAGTTGTAGAGCTTGAAAAGATGTCGAATTTAGGCACAAGAATCATTTGATTCGGAGTTGTGCACTTACAGATATGGTTGTTACAAGTTTGATAATGTTGTTGTAGGTATGTTACGCTAATACCATGCTACTCTCGCCCTGTTTATGGTTGCTGCCTCTGTTTTTTACATTTATCGTATGTCTGCAATCTGAATTAGGCTTATATTTGGTCATAAAAGTTGTAGAGCTTGAAGTGACATCGAATTTAAGCACAAGAATCACTTAATTCGGAGTTTTGTACTAAAAGTAATGGTTGCTACAAGTTCAATGAAGTTGATTAATCACTTCATTGGTTTAGTTTTGTTCACTAAGTTGTTGGTTCTTACTTTTTGATTTTTCTGTTTGTAAATCTCAGTTCCACTTATCTTCGGTGTTGAATTAGTCCATTGTTTTAGATGTTGAACTATTATTAAACTTAGTCGTTAATCAAATAATTTGTCAACCTACTTTTTGCATATGTGGGTCACTAAGCTATAATATTTCTTGTTCTTTCATTTATATTTTTGACAACACTTACATCTTGTTAAAACTTAACATGCTATTAATTTTTTCTTGTAGGGATAAAGATTGAGATTTTCAAGGGAAATGATCGGAAAACGCCTTGTTGGTTAAATAGGAGATTCTTTAGCAACTTTGTACAAATTAGAGTTAGATCTTTTAATTTTTATGCACATATTTATAACAGTACGAAATACTTGGAGTTCCAAATATTAGTGTAGAATTTACTTCATGTTTCAGATGACACGATATTTGTACTCAAAATTCAATATAATTATAAAGCAAATTGTTTTTAATCAATCGATATTATTAGATTTTTACTGTATTTTATTTTCATTAATATTATTAATCAAAAAGTGTTACAACTTTGGATAATAGAAAGTAGCATTAGAGGTAATGTACATTTGATAATGTTACCAAATAGTATTTATGTGCCCCAAAAATGTAGCATTAGATGCAACTAATAATTAACAATAGACTTATGAATGCCTCTAAACATAAGTGGCCTTACCAACAATATAACTTGTTTGCCACAAAAAGGCAATATTAGGGGCAACATATAATTAGAAGCAAGCTTATGGTTGCCTCTAAACAAAAGTGGCTTTACTAGTGTCATAACTTGTGTGCMTMAAAAAGGTGGCATTAGGGGCAACYTCTATTTAGCGACAGACGTATGATWKCCTTTAAATGYAGRCRCTTTTAGAAGCACCACTACTTGTGTGYCTCAAAATAAGGTGRCATTAGGGACAACCTATATTTAGCGACATACGTATATGGTTGCCTGTAAATGTAGGCGCTTTTAGCAGCACCAYTACTTGTGTGCTTCAAAAAGGTGGTATTAGGGGCAACCTATCATTAGCGACGGAGTAGTTAAAAGCAACAAGAAAATTGCTTCTAAAGACCATTAGAGGCTACAAATACATCTTTAGATGCAATTTATGATTGCCTCTACATCTATTTTTTGTTATAGTGTTCGGTCTCTAATGACTTTTTCCCTCTAAAATGCTGGAGGGTTCCTTGAGGGAAAAATCAGTCGCTAAATCGGTTGCTAAAATTTTAGCGACCGAATTTCGGTCGCTAATTTTTTTTGCGACTGAAAATTAGCAACCGCCGTTAGCGACTGAAAATCGGTCGCTAAATGGTGTTAGCGACCGATTTTCAGTCGCTAATGACGGTCGCCTGAGCTTGTTTTTCTTGTTGTGTCTGGACGGCGGTGTACAAAATGATGGGGTCATGTCTTGACATGTCTTCAAGCTACCACCTGCAAACTGACAGACAAACTGAAAGGTTCAACGGGTTATTGGAGGAATATCTTCGTCATTTTGTCAGCGCCAACAAGAAGGATTGGGTCAGGCTACTTGACGTAGCACAACTATGCTTCAAATTGAAGAAGAGATTTGCTTCAAACAAAATTCTAATTGACCTAGTGACGGGCAACCAACCAGTAATTCCCCACACTGTTGCTACCCAAGGAGAAGGGCAATGCAGAAAGGCCAACACATACAGTAAGGAGTGGCGAGACAATGCAGTGATTGCTCGAGCATACTTAGAGAATGCTGCTAGATGCATGAAGAAATGGGCTGACCAAAGTAGAAGACAAATAGAATACAAAGTTGGAGACCAATTAATGGTGAAGATACTTCCAGAGAAATTGAGATTCTTGCATGGTCGAGACAAATGCCTGATCCGCAAATACGATGGCCCCATCACAATCACCAAGAAGATAGGTCTAAACACCTATAAAGTGGCACCCCTTGTGTGGATGAAGATACATCCCGTCTTTCACACTAGCCGTCTGAAGCCATACCACCCCAATGACGAAGACAAAGACCGAAACCAGAGCAGTCGTGCCAACATCAAACTCCATACGGCCAAAAGGCCTCATCTCTCAGCTTAGTAGAATTAAGTTGTATTTTCTTTTGCTTGCTTGTAAGTCGACGAGGATGTCGACAACTTAAGTGGGGGAGGATGTTAGGTCCCAACCCTTTTTCATGTATTTTCCTAAGTCTAGAGTCACGCCTTGTGGGCGCTTCCTGTGCGTCACCCCCACAAGCGCCTTATAATAGAGTCTAGTAGATTGTACGGCTTAAGTCCTCTGTGGGTGTCTCATAGGGGCAAATGATTTAATGCCTTCATGCCTTTATAGATATTGTGCTTGCATTACATTTTTAGCATTCCAATCCTAAATCCCCCAACTTTAATACAAATTCCCGAGTCTGAATCCCGCTTAGGCCCTCTTTGACGTAGTCGGCCATCCCAAGCGCCCGGACACCAGCTTCCAAAAGCGATTCCCCTTATGTTGTTGTGTGCTCGTAAGGCCCCGTTCCGCAAGAAGGTTTGCGCTTTTTCCCTACAAGGTTGAAGCGCGCCGCATATTCCAGCATCAGAACGCTAGGACCGAGACACTTAGTCGCAAGTTTTCTTTGGCTAGAAAATTAATTGCCTTATTAATCTTGATCAATTTTATGATAAACAGTAAACAACTAAATCAAAATAACACTACAAAAAAAGTCAATTTAGCGACGGATCAAATCCGTCCCTAAATAGATCAAATCTGTCATTAAACAGGCTTAGGACCAATTTAGGGATGGATAGTGTCCGTCACTAATTCAACTTAGCGATGGAAATACATTAATTTTTCCCTGATTTAGGGACGGATATTTTATCCGTTTCTGGTACTGTATAATTTTTTAAGGAACGGAAAATTAAATTCGTTCCTAAATTTAGGGATAGAAAACTAAATCCGTCCCTAAATTTGGAGATGGAAATTTAATCCGTCCCTAAATTTAGGGGCGGAAAACTGAATCCGTCCCTAAATTTAGGGACGGAAAATTGAATCCGTCGCTAATTGATTAATAAAAA
The DNA here is from genome assembly GCA_008642245.1 of Bassia scoparia. Taxonomy (NCBI): domain Eukaryota; kingdom Viridiplantae; phylum Streptophyta; class Magnoliopsida; order Caryophyllales; family Amaranthaceae; genus Bassia; species Bassia scoparia. The sequence continues at coordinate 9,190 of SNQN01006674.1, read as the reverse complement.
ATAAAAAAAAAGAAATTAACAACTTCAAAGTTGCTGATTTCTTTAATGTATCGCAATAACAAAAGCAATTAGTCATAGGAATGAACTACTCTACTGCCAAAAAAGGAATGAACTACACATAAGTTTGATAATTAAGTTATTATATCATAAAAAAATTCTCCTAAAAATACAATTGACTAGCAATATCAATATACAATTTGCTACTAGTAGAAAACAGATAAAGAAATTAAAAGAAAAATACAAATCCTAAAAATTAAAACTACCCACTACCCACAACAAACACATCACTTCATCCGTTACCCGGCCCTTTTCCTTCCTTGATTTCGTTCATCATCATCAAGAAGCATCATCATCATTATTCTTGATCTTTGAACAAATCATCAATTTTATATAACTATCATTATTTCACCTGAAAATTGTGGGAAAACGATAAATAGAAATCGATTGTAAAGAAAAGAAAAATAATTTTAAAGATCGAAAAACGAAAGCATAACAAAATGAAATAAGAAATTAGAGATTCAGAAAAGTGAACAATACCACAAAACTTTGACAGTAAAAAATGAAACAAGAACCTAAAAAACTATTTTGAAGAATGAAAAATGAAGCCCACATCTTAAAATGAAATGCAAAATCACAGATCTACAATTGAAAAACTGAAAATTGAAATAATCGAAAACTTCAAAACATGAAACCACAACCAAAATTATACCAAAATACCAACCTTTCAATTTCTTCTTCCTTGATGTAGAGTTTTTCATTTGTGTTTTCTATTTATTATGAGAACTTTGTAATGTTGAATCAACATTATTTTTTTAAAAAAAAGGAGACAAGAAGAGAGTAGAAAGAGGGATAAGAAATGAAAAGGTAAAAGAAAGAGAAAAAAATTAAGGAAAAATGGTTGTAGTGATTGTGAGTATGATAGGGTTACAACTTACAAGTTTCAACCATTGGTCTTCGTGGAATCGTGGGCTATGACTACTAAGGCCCAATTTTAAACAAAGCAAGTAGCGATGAAATTAAAAATATCCGTCCCTATTTAATTTTATAATTTTATCGCATGATCTGTTGTACAATCTGGTAAAATAAGTCTGAGACAAAAATATAAATTCCGTCCCTAAATTGGGGACGGAAGTTGAATTTCCGTCGCTACATATGTTTAGTGACGGATTATAAAATTTTCGTCGCTAATTTAGAAATGGATGAAAATCCGTTCCTAAAAATCCATCGTTATATAAACTTTTTTTTTTGTACTGTAAAGGACCTTTTCTCAGGATTAGAATCCTCTAAAGTTCCTAAAGAACTCTATGGATAGTTTTCCCTACACTTAGTGCATTTTTTCCCTTTTCTTTTGTATGGTCTTACACATTGTATTTAGTGACAACAACTGTATTTTTTCCCATTGATTTAGATATTAAGGAAATCAACCACTAAAGTTCTTGGGAAATGGGAACTCTAGTGGATCTCAACCCCTTATCTTATTCTTTACCATTGTTTTTTAGACAAAAATAAAAGATTTCATTAAAGTGGAGAAGCTAAACGACACTTACAATCGACTTTCGTAGAAAATAATTGACAATTAAAATATACCAATCCAAAAAACTACATACATCGTATGATTGTTCAAATATTTGAACCAATAAAGTCTTAAAGGAAAGCTTCATCCGAATCAATACTATCTGTAAGTTCGCAAAAATTCGACATAATAACTGATGTAGAAGTAATTAGATAACCATGCTTGCAGAGTCAATGAGACATCTCCAACTATCGAACTAAAGCGGTCGGACCTTCACAATTTGAGAAACCCTTAATACACTATCTAAAAAAAACTTCATAGATTAAGATCTAGGATGACAACACAAACAAAACAAGGACCAAACAAACTTAGAAGCCACCGCAATGGGAAAATTTATTAAACAAAAAGTCCCAAGAGACGTAGTATCCAATTAAACTATCACAAGTAAGGGTCGCTCAACGCCACTTAGAGAAAACAAGACAGTAAAACTAATCCCTCTAAACAAAAGTCGCGATTCGGGCAATACCCAAGTCTAAGAACCGTTCCAAAATCCAAGAACGTACCAAACCCAGTTACCACCTCCAAAATTTCAACTCGTGAAGGTTTGAGTTCCACCATCGATCTCCCACAAACGAGATGACAAACCAACACGTCAATAGGTAATGAATACCCACACAAATCGAATGGCCAGAAACAACTAAAAAGGCTAACAAAAGACAAACAAAATTAAACTAAAACTAAATTATAAAACCTTCTGTTGAAGTCGAACAACTAATACTAAAGGAGGTAAGTCCGATTTTCCTAATCGGAAAGGAATAACTACGCCAATTCGATCTAACCCTTATGCCCACAACTAAATTAATCTAACCAAGATCTCAAGCACCAAAATACCCAATCCTAATGAAAGATCCGTACAGATGATCGACCCGCAAAAAGGAATAATCTATGAGTTAGGACAGGAAAAGCGAATCCCGCTGAACTTCGATGCAAGTTGCAACCTAACAATAGGGAAAACGGGGCGGGTGACTCGCTGACAATAAGGGTTTTGGCCCTATACCGTCGGCGAGCCCCCCTACAAGCCAAAAGAGAGGAAGAAAACARAAAGAGGGAAAAACAAAGGAGGCGAGAGAGAAAAAGGTTTACGTAAATTTAGCAAGAAATTTTCTTTACCATTGTTAATTAATTTAAGTAAGAAACTAAATTATTTATCATCTTTATTAATATTGATGCATTGTATAAGATAAGGGCTAGGAAATCATTTCATGTGAAACTAAATTATTTATCATCTCTATTAAAGATGATGTATAAATAAGAGAAAAGTATAAAAAACAACCAATTATCACAATATAATAAGTGACATGTCTAGAGGCTTGCAAACTTATTACTTGTATGTTTATTTCTTGCCAAACAACTTCAGAAAAGTTCAATTAAAAAAAATAGGAAAAATGAAAACTAATAATCTCACCTTTTGGTGGTCCGCTCTCAATAATCCGAGTTCAATGTAATTACAAAATAATCCTACCTTGTACAATAATCTTCTCTTAATGATCCTAACCTTAGGTTTACCTGCTAAGCTCTTTCCATTACCTTTGTTAACAGGTTTTATTTTTGTTTTTGAATTAAAAAAAAATACCCCCACCACCATCACTCGACCACCCACAAACAATCCACTACCCCACTGTAGACACCTAAATGTGTCTCCCCAAATGAGTAATCGAAGATGAAATATACCACGTGTCGTGATCGATTTGACTCTGAAAAGATGCAGCCGAACTCGTGAAAAAGCTTGAAATATGTGAAGTAATACTCGGAACCATGAAGCAAAGGTCAAATAAAAGGCAAAAAGTATTTTCTTTTATTTATATTAATTATTTTCTATTTTTAGAATTTTCTTTTTAACTTTAGGAATTTATAAAATAATTTATACTGGTGATTTTCATGATTTTCACTTTTCATTGCATTC
>SNQN01006673.1:2328-24153 GCA_008642245.1 Bassia scoparia | reverse complement strand
GAATGCATCCCCTGTCCACATGCATTTCTTCATCATAAGAGGAGAGAAATCCCAGATGACTATGCAGCATTTTCTACACAAAGCACACATACGTTAGAGTTTCAAGCATTCTGTTCAAACCCATGCTCTTGAATGTTACATTGGGAAGATTGGTCCCCCACCCATTACTTCTGCATTGAAGTGCCTGAAGGCCATAAAAAAAAAGAGAAGGAGAAGACAGTGAAGACAACCAAGGTGGTGAAGGAGGGCTTGCAGACAAAAGAAACAGAGTGTTCCAAGTGTAAGAAACATGGTCACAACAAGAGAGCAAAATGCAGAGAATGAGCCCTACCAAGAACCTGAAACAAGGGGTAAGGCCAGTGGATGAAAGTACTTGGAACTAAGATCAGCAGAAGAAGAAACAAAATTGGAATGTTGCTGCACAGTAAAATATTCATAAATTAGTTCAATGATGAATTATCCAATGCATTCATCTAGACTGTTCTAATTTTGATTGTGAGCAGACTGCTATGGAGACATTTAGGAGGAGCATCAAGTAGCCAAATTCAATGCAAGAGATGCACCAATCCCAAACTCAACCAACACAACCAACAGTAATCAGAGCAGGCTACAGACAAGGGTAAATCCAAAAGCAAGTCAACTAGACACTTCCAGTCCAAGTCAAGCACGAAACATCCTCAGCTGTTCACCTGCATCTCAAGTTGGAACTCTACTCAGAATGCAGTGGGCGTAAAGCAAACTAAAGAGGAAGCTCACTGATCGTCTGACAACTAGCTTGAATCATTCCTAGAACTTTAACAACTAGATGTAATCAGACAACTATAATCCTTATAATGTTATTACTTTCAGACTAATTATCTATCAATTAGACAAGTATGTAGGGTATTCTAACTAAGCCCATTAAACAATATGTAATGGTATATGAAAATAGGTCTTGTAATGCACCCACATTTGTAGTATTTTGCAAATTAAGTAAACTTTTGCTTAAATCGATCAAACTTGTATTCATAGATAACTTATGTGTAACAATAACTTGATATTGCATTGCAACATCATCATAACACCATAACCAGGGCAAATGATAATAAACTGACATCCTAATAACCAAACCACCTAATCATCAGTTGCAACAAAATGCCAGAACAAACTACAACAACAACACACAGTCTTTCTACACCGACAAGTTCTGTAAATGCCCAAACTTGTCAATTTTCTTGCACACTGACTCTCTCAGCCATTGAAGTAATTATCAACTTCATATCTTCAACCTCCTCTGCATGAAATCTTTTTCTCCAATAAAGTGATTAAGATCGCTTCTGCCATTCCACTTTGATTGTCAACCTATGCCCAAAGCTTGACATCCCTTCAACCCATAGGATTCACCACGATTGTAGAATTTGAGCTTCACATATTCGTCTTCCAGATTTTTAATCCAAGAAGTTTTCAAACCACAAGGAACACCACATTGGCAGAAAATTCGCACTGCATTTTCTGAATGATAAGATTGTCGACATTCTACTCAGAACAACACAAACAACAATTTCGATTAACCAAAAAACCTCTAGAAATCGACTAACCAAAAAACCCTAAGAAATCGAATTGAATTTCGATTAACCAAAAAACCCTAGAAATCGATTGAATAATTTGGGAAACAAAGATAGAATAATTTACCTTGTTGAGAGTGATAAATCGACAAGAATGATTGCACTGAAAATTTGGGGAAAAAAATTCTTGAGAAACGATAAGAATCAGAGAGAAGTAAATAGGGATGAGAGAGTAGGAGAATCGAAGAATAAGCTGTTTGCATTGAATATAAGGTGGGCCCCACTTGTCGGAGTGGTTTTCAATTCATCAGAAAACCGGAGTGGGTAGGGATTTCTAAATGTTTTKGGAAAAGTGGGTAGTTGTTTTTATTTTTGGGGAATCCGGGTAGTTTTTTCTAAATATGTCCCAAATGTGGGTAGTTAATGGCAATTTTTCCTTAAAGTATCTATTTCCATTTCCCTCTTCCTCCTTCGAAGTTTTAGCAACATATCTTGTGCCTTACTCAAATTTTGCTTCACATACAKCTCTTGATTCAACTCCCTCTCATATTGATCCACCATTGGCCTTCCCACCAAGGTTGAGATTATTCTTTTTGCTTTAGCCTCCGAAGAAGGACAAATCATTGGAGCCTGATCATATGGCCCATACACAATGGTAACCACATTTACACCACACAATAGACTTAACTCATTTGCTTTTTTAAGTTGGCCTCGCACTCTTTTTCGATAGGTTATTCTTCTTGATTTTATATTTTCGATGAATGCTTGTTTCACCTTCTTTCGAACCATTTTTCATATAAATGAAATAGAAGAATAGTTTTATTTTATCTATTTTAATATAAATTGATTTGGGGGGGGGGGGCTGATGAATAGGTTAAGGCTAGTGGAAGTGTATTTATATTGCATATTAGGTTCTTTACAAAAAGATATGTTCTAATTTTGACATCATTTGCGATCCTGTTTGATAATGTATCTTAAATATATTAGCCAGTTGAGTAAGAAATCATGATCACTAACCTCATACTTTAGGAAAGTAGTGCATTGTAAAGTAAAAATATTATTGTAAACATTTCTTTTAGACTTTTATATTATTGAGGATCAGACCTTAATTAATGATATCATTTTATTTTCCATTTTTACTTGATATTTTTCTCACATTAGTATAAACAAGATCAAATTTATTTTGAAAAATAATTAAAGTCACCTTAATGAATCAATAGAATTATGGAAAGACACATGATTGCACATAGTGGCATCTAGGAAGTAAATTTCAAAATGATATACTTAGCACATCATTAGTACTCCGACACTTTAACCAACCAAATTGCTTGACATTCAATGTACAACTGTACATATAACCATATGTATAGTACAATCTTCACAAGAAGGTTTAAATGCATCACAGGGGAATGTTTATAGGATTGTCAAGCATGCCCGAACTATGTAAATGGAAATCAATTGCGTATATTAATTGGCAAAAACAAAAGTAATTTATCATCATTTTTAATTACTATAATATGAAAAGGAGTGTGAATTCATACATATTGATGCATTATTTTCACTTTTTTTAATTAAAGTTTAAACCACTTATATTACACTTGTGGAGTGAAAAACCCTCTAATGCTCTAGTTTTTTTTTTTCCATTAAGAGCTCATATATTGTTACTCACTTACTCCATTAAAACTAGAACTTTTGATACTGTTTAAAGCTATACCTTCTTTATTAGATGAAAAAGGCGTTCTGAGTTTAAAGATCATACAATCATAACTTTTTTTTAAGAAGAGTTCAACTTTTGTTTGACACATTATGAAATAAAACATAAAAGTGCAAATGAAATACAAAAAATTGTACTTCATCTGTTTCATTTTAATCGCTACAGTTTCTATGTTGGGAAGTTTCAAATTAATCGCAATAATTCTATATTTCCCTCCATCTTCCCAATTTTATTATATTTGTCCCCACTTTCTCTCTCCATTATAGCCAATCACATGCCTCTATTTTTTCCTAATCACCCCAATAAATTTTTTCTTAGGAGATTGTGCTTCAAAAATTGTTGCAATTAAAATAAATCGAAGGAAGTATAATTAATGAACAATTTTATAATGAGGATTTGTTCATGTTGAAAAAAGGGAACAACACTAAAATTATTTGGATGGGAGTCCAGGTTCAAATTTTTACTCATTGATTTTCATGTTTTTGTCCGAAAATTATTTGTCTCGCGATAGTCATGCTAATTTTTTTTTATACTAACTACAACATATATAGTAACCGTTTGATTAATGTTTGTTACTTCATTCTGTATTTCTATCATTGGTTATTGTTCCGGCCCACCCAAAACTGGGCCAGGCCCAATGACCTTATTACGAAAATGCCATTATTGATTGCGTTGACTAGTCAACAGAAGATAGCTTCTTGGAGAAGCAGCCTAACATAGAAGATCTTCTAGATTTTCTGATAGTTGGCTAAATTACGATCATACCCTCATATTGCCTATAAATAGGGTTGAGGACCACAGAATCAGGGGACCAACTTTTGTGATTTCTGACATCAGTACACACTTTCCCTCTCTCAAAACTCACTCTCACTTTTTCTCTCTCCTCACATTGCTGACTTAAGCATCGGAGGTGGTCCCCAGGGTACAAACCCCTGGGCCCTCTGACCGCTTTTTCTCTCTCTTCAGGACACCTGACGCGTATCTCCGGCGAACTTCCGGCGAATATTCTGACGAAACTCTCAAGAATTGACAAGCGTAATCTGGATTCCCTGTTTTTTGAGTCTAGGTTTTTGATACCTTGAACAATTGGCGCCGTCTGTGGGGACTAGATCAAGAAGTCAATGATGGCACGCATTACAAGAAGTCGCAGGAATACAGATGCTGAGTCACCAGCAGCGTCAGAAACGAATGTCAGAAATTCTGCAGATGTTCAGTCTCAACATCAAGAAGCAGTCCAGCAGCCAGAACTGGTGACGAGGAGAGATCTTAATGACTTGTCAGCGAAATTTGATCATCAATTTTCAGCACTCATCAGAGGGTTAGATGCTCATTTTGCTGACCGTGGAGCGAAGTCATTCCAGGAGTGCCTCAAAAAGAAAATCCAATGCAGCGCCAGGTATCCAAGAACAAAAGGCTCCAGCCAGTCTGTGCAGAAGCCGAATGAAATATGACCGGGGGAGCAGTGCGATCGGCATAATTGTTCGGAGCCTCGTGGACCCGTTCAACTTCCAGCAATCCGACATTCTCACGCACCTTCATCCATGCCCCCCCGAGTTCTAGGGCGCACTAGCAGTTCGTCTAAGAGATAACAGGTACCGCAACTTCTTCGCCACTTCCTGGAGCCCAGCATGAGTAGACCAGAGTGGCGCCCAGAGTAGCAACCACGAATTAATCCACGAATGCGCAAGAGTAATCCCAACAACCGGAGCTGGAGATCGCGAGAGACCACAGAATTCAGTCACCTGCCATCACCAGCTCGCTCACTAGCTAGGCGATCATCTAGCGCCCGAATCCCCTTCTCATCGCTCTCCCACACAAAGACGTTAACCCGGCGTCACCACTCGAGACCTTCGATCGAACAGGAGACATAGGCATCACGTGATGAAAGTTCTGATGGGGATCAGAGATGTGCTGAAAAGTCTCCCCCGAGAATCTTACTCTCGACACTCTCAGCAGAGGATTCTTGATACCTGTTGACAGAAGAAGGTCAAAATATCCCGCTTAAAGGGCAGTAATGGGCGTTCAGACTGAATGTGAAGCTTCGCTGGTGTAAATTTTCCCAACTACCTTAAAAGGAATGGCGCTTTACTGGTTTACGAACCCCTTAAGGATCTATCACAACTTACCATGTTGAGCCTTTCGACAACAGTTATAGCAGCCAAAGCGCCATGAGGTTTACAACTGAACTTGATAGTTGCAAACAAACCAGCGGAGAGCTTGAAAGATTACATAAAAGCGATTTAATGCAGAATCTTGAAAATTTCCAACTTCGAAGATGCTGTACTTTTGCTCCTTATTGACATGGGCTACGTCCAGGGCGTTTTAAGCAGGATTTAATGATGCAAGATGTGAGGAAATACTCAACTGCCATGGAAATGGCGCAGAGGTACATTCGTGCCTCAGAAGCAAATCAGAGTGATCCTCCCGCTAAGAAGAAGGTTGAAGATAAAAGAGACCGCTCGAAAGGCGATCAACGCAACGGCGATCGCCGTGATGATAATCAGGGGGGCGACAAGAAGAGGAAGTGGCGAGACGATGGCGTCGATCCCCGATACAATGTAAACASAAGAGAAATCTTTCTCGACATTAAAGAGAGCAACATGCTCCCAAAGCCCCGACCTATCCAAACATTTGAAAATCGGAGGAATAAGAATTTGTGGTGTGAATACCACAGGGATTGTGGCCATACTACTCAGAACTGCAACGACTTGAAGCGCGCATTGGATAAACTTGCTGATGAAGGAAAACTCAATAAGTATGTTAATAAAGAAAACGCCAAGAAGAAAAAACCAGCTAATAGCGATGAAATTGATGTTATGGTGGGGGTAATTGCTGGCGGATTAGCATCAGGCGGTCCCAGCAATAGAGGAAGAAAGCAGCACCTATATGAGCTAAGGCATCAGGTGGAGGATACAGAATAATCCTCCCCACCGCCTTGTCCTACTATGGTTTTTGACAACAAATCCTCCAACCCAGTTAGCTTGCCACATGATGATTCGTTGGTCATTGAATTGAAAGTGGCGAATGCGAGGGTACGGCGAGTAGTCGTTGATTCAGGAAGTTCTTCGGACATAATTACCTATGAGTGCCTCAAACAATTGAAATATGGCGATGAAAAGCTTGAGCCATCGTCCCAACCTTTGGTAGGCTTTGGCGGTCAGAATGTATATTCTAAGGGCACAATTCGCCTGCCATTGTGACTAGGCGAAAAGGGACAAGGGCGCTCATTGATGATTAAATTCATCGTGGTCGATATTCCCCTACCATACAATGTGATTATTGGACGCCCCTTACTCAATCGGGTGAAGGCGGCGATCTCTACATATCAACTGTTGCTACAGTTTGAAACAGATAATGGAGGGGTAGGCAAGTTGTACGGCGATCAGAAGTCCGCAAGAGAATGTTACGTTAACAGCCTGAGGGGTATAAGTACATCAGATTCCCCATCCAGTAGCAGGAAGCGAAAAGAAAGCGAGCATGACTCTACAGCGGCCCCGATGGATGTATACATTGCAGAAAACCCAAAACACTATTCCCGCCCAAGACTAGTTGATAGCCATGAAGAAGTCATGATTGACAAAGATCCAGCTCATACAGTACGAGTGGGGGCCAATTTAGAGGAAGAGCTAAAAGCTCAAATCATAGGCGTTTTGCGCGAATACAGGGATGTGTTCGCCTTCTCTGCGAATGAAATGCCAGGTATCTCCCCAGAGATAATGCAGCACAAGCKAGGAATCAAAGAGGGTTATAAACCAGTTAAGCAAAAATTGCGCCATCAAGGGCGAGAGCGATGTATGGCGGCATCTGCAGAAGTGAAAAAGCTGCTTGAAGCAGGGTTCATTCGAGAATGCCAATATACCGAATGGCTGGCCAACGTCGTTTTGGTAAAAAAGCCAAATGGTACGTGGCGCATGTTTGTGGATTTCACAGACCTTAACAAGGCTTGTCCTAAGGACGATTATCCACTTCCTAAAATTGATAAGCTTGTTGACTCTACTGCAGGGCATGCCCTCTTTAGTTTCATGGACGCCAACGCTGGCTATCACCAGATCCCCATGTCTGAGGCGGATCAAGCACACACTGCCTTCATTACTAATCAAGGAGTGTATTGCTACAAGGTGATGCCCTTTGGCCTTAAAAATGCCGGGGCCACTTACCAGAGGTTGGTAAGTAAAATACTCGACGGTCAGATTGGCCGGAATATTGAAGTATATGTAGATAACATGATTGTCAAAAGTAAGCTTGAGACTGACCATATTACTGATCTCAGGGAAACATTTGAATCTTTGAGAAAGTTCAAGATGCGCCTCAATCCCCAAAAATGTGTCTTCGGCGTTCGAGGAGGAAAACGCCTTGGATTCCTCGTAGATGAAAGAGGCATTGAGGCGAATCCAGATAATGTACAGGCGGTACTTGATATGCAATCTCCCAGGAATGTGAAAGAGGTACAGCGGTTGACAGGGTGCATGGCGGCTCTGGGGCAATTCCTGTCTAAATCGGCGGATAAAAGTCTGGCCTTCTTTCAGACTTTGAAGCGTTCCACATTCAGGTGGGATGAGGAGGCGGAAATGGCTTTCCAGCAGCTGTAGAAACACCTGGCGGAGATTTCGAAGTTGGTATCGCCCTTGCCAAAAGAGCCCTTGTTCATATATTTGGGAGTGTCAGAATACGCCTTGAGCGCAGTCTTGGTTGAAAAAAGAAGCAAAACTCAATTTCCAGTCTACTTTGTTAGTCATGCATATAGAGGGGCGGAATCAAGGTATTCAATGATAGAAAAGCTCGTGTATGCATTGGTGGTGGCGAGCAGGAAGCTAAAGCCTTACTTTCACGCCCACCCCATCACGGTTCTTACTGGTCAACCAATCCGCAAAGTCATCGAAGGGCGAAATCATTCAACCAGGATGACTGAATGGGCCGACGAGTTGGCTGATTACGGCCTACAGTACGAACCTCGGAGGGCGATCAAGGCCCAGGCATTGGCCGACTTTATTACGGAGTGTACTAACCACCCATCTATGACCGAAAATCCATGGGAACTGTTCGTGGACGGTTCTTCCACAAAAGGCGGAAGTGGGGCTGGAATATTAATCAAAACGGATCTGAGGGATCGCCTAGAATACGCAGTGAGATTTGGTTTTACCGCCTCTAATAACGAAGCAGAGTACGAAGCCTTATTATTGGCATTGCAGATGTGCCTGACAGTAGGGGCTAAACGGGTTGCAGTTAAGTCCGATTCGCAGTTAGTAGTTAGCCAAGTAATGGGCGAGTTTGAGGCTAAAGAAGACGCCATGAAGATGTATCTGGGTAAAGTGGAAGTGCTGAGGGCTAAATTTGAAAATTTTGAGATCAAACACATACCTAGGTCTGAGAATCAACAGGCTGATGCCTTATCCCGCCTAGCAAGTTCGGCGGAAAATGAAAGCCCTCGTACAATTACTTGGGAAGTGTTGAAGGAGCCAAGTATCAATGAGACAATGGCGGTGCTTGATAGGGCGAAACATGGATGAGTAAAATTATTCAATACTTGGACAAGGGAGAATTACCCCAAGACGAGAAACAAGCTAAAAGAGTCAGAAAACAATCTAGGTGGTTTTTGTGGCATGACGGCAAGCTATACAAGAAATCGTACACTCACCCGTTGTTGAGGTGTATTACCCCTGATGAGGGCGATTATGTGTTAAGAGTAATCCATCAAGGGGCTTGTGGCAGCCACCAGGGGTTTCGAACCTTGGCAGGAAAGGCATTACGATCTGGCTATTATTGGCCAACGTTGAAGAATGATGCCCAAGAGTTGGTGAAAACCTGTGAAAAATGTCAGATAAACGCCGATATACCACGCCTCCCAGCCACAGGTCTTTCCGGCATCATGCCTACACTACCATTTGATAAATGGGGAATGGATTTGTTGGGACCTTTCCCGCCAACCACAGGGCAAAGAAAGTTTCTTCTTGTCGCCATTGACTACTTTACTAAATGGATAGAGGCCGAGCCTTTAGCATATATATCTGAGAAGCAGATTCAGCAGTTTCGGAATTCCATGGGCGCTCATTGCTGACAATGGACGACAATTTGAAAGTGATTGCACTCGGCGGTATTGCAAACAATTTGGCATCAAAGCCCAATTTAGTGCTGTTTGTCGCCCACAAACTAATGTACAAGCAGAAGCGGCCAATAAGGTGATTCTTAGGGGCATAAAAACTAAGCTTGAAGGGGCTAAAGGGTCTTGGGTTGATGAGCTACCTGGAGTCTTGTGGTCCGCCAGAACCACTACCAAAGAGTCAACAAGACACACGCCATTTGCATTGGTGTATGGAAGTGAGGCGGTTCTTCCTGTTGAAGTTGGCATCCCATCGCCCAGGGTCACCTATTATGAGCACGGGGCTAATGAAGAGTCCAGAAGAGCTGATTTGGATTTGTTACCAGAAGTTCGTGGTGACGCCCTATTGCAGTCCATCACCTATAAACAAAAGATTACGCGATATTTCAACAATCGCGTTCGCCTACGCCAATTTTCCTGCGGCTTTTGGGTTCTCCGTAAGGTGGAAAGTACAGGTAAGGATCTGTGAATGGGAAAGCTTACTCCCAATTGGGAAGGACCGTACAAAATAACTGAGGTTATCAGGCCAGGTACTTTTCGCCTGGAGGATGCTAATGGGAACGCCCTACCGAGACCTTAGAATGCAGACAATCTACGCCGTTACTATATTTGATTACATCAACGCTGCGGCATGTAAGCCATGTAAGGCGTATGTTTTTGTACATAAATAACATTGATGTAACTAAATTCTATATGAATAAAGATAATATCAGAGGGGCGTTTAGGCATAGACTTGGTTACAAGATAATGCCTCCCTTTGATATAGAATTTGAAAATTCTTTGCCTTGCTTTTAATTGGAGTGTCTTTAATTTTGTTACACTTCTCGGACCGCCCATTTTATTGGGGGTTTATTTTATTCAAGCGCTTTTTTATTTCGATATATGTTTATCGTATCGCCTGATCTACTGGGGCATTATCTCGCTTATGCTAAATTATTCCACTTCGGATCGCCCATTTTAGTTGGGGTCTGATTTATAATGGTAACCGCCTAGTTGATCATTAAAGGATAAAGTTTAATTTTGCCACGGTTCTCGAAGCGCCCGGTTTTTGGCACATATACGTTTATTTGAATGCGCCCAAGGAATTGGTTTTGGCTTAACAAGCTGTGGGGTTATCCCCGCCTAAGCTTYTTATCGCCCAGGCTTGTTACTTAGCAGAAATAAAGACGAATTAGCGAAAGTAACACATTTATCTCAAACTGGCGAAGGAAGCATATTTTTATTAAATAAAAACAAAGTACATGAAACAGTAGTTCATAGATTACAAATTCATGAATTACAAAAGGGCAAGTACAAGAGAGCAAATATGACAAGAGTTGAAAAAATTAAGGCTGTTTGGCATCGGGGGCGTTGGGCTTTTTGGCGCTGGAAGGGGGCAAGTTGGGCCTCTTTCCGCCCTTGCTGGCAGAACCGGAGCCTGACTTCTTAGGAGGCGGGACTATAGGATCCCTGATGTTGATCACTAGGGCTTTAGGATTCGCCTTTGACTTTTGAGCCCCAGTGGATGGAGCATCTGAAGCCGCCCCATCTGCAGATCTCTTTAGGCTGACCCTTATCCCCGAAGAAGTCATATGCACTTTACCCGAGGCGGCTTGTTCTTTTGAACCGTCGGAGGCTTGGGGCTGAGAAGCGCCGCTGATGGTTTTCTTCAATTCTGCAGCAGCGTTGGCAGCAGCTTCCCTGTTTTGGCGAATAGCATCATTTTCAAGATCTTTCTTCGCCTTCTCTGCTCACGCCGCCTCTGTCCTCTCCTTGCTCTAGCGGGCGATTTGAGCCTGCCTCTCCAGCTGCCTAGCCTTTTCCTTAGCCAGGATTTCACCCAGGGCGGCCTGGATTTCATCCTTCTTGCCAGGAACCACCATGTCAGCAACGCGAGAACCCTGATTTTGGTTTGCTCGGAGATCTTCTGGGACATGCTGTAAACAGCTTCATCCCGCCACTTTTTTACCCTCGGGGCTCTCTTGCAACTGGAGGATGGTAGTTTTGGCATTCTGAGCCTGTGTAGCCTCAGCAGCCTTTAAGTTCGCCAACTCCTGGCGAATAGTGGCCAGGTCCCTCTCAACATCTTTCTTTGCCTCCTCAGCCTTCTTTAGGGCGTCTTCGGAGGTCTTTGCCCTTTCTTCCATGGATTGCAAAGCGTTGGCATGCTCCGTTTTTAGGTTGCTGATGATCTGCAGCATCAGATCTCCAACCTTCTTTTTTGATTTCGCCAGTTCAGCGCCTGACGATTCCTCTTGAAGCAACGCCTGGGCATATGCCTCAGACATCCCATGGAGCCTGGCGGACAGCTGTCAAGGCGATAAGGAGTTAGTAAAAGATCTTAAGACATAAGAAAAAACAAAGGTTATAAACGCCTACCTCAGACCAAGCTTTCCTCAAAGGGAAGAAAGTGTTCTTTCCCTCCTTTTTAATGACTTCTGCATCCGCCTCAATCGAATGCATCTCGGCAACGGCGATGCAGGCTCGGGTGAGCTTGACTTCCGTTGGAAGATCAGTGAAGGGGACCCCAGCATATTCGTCTTCGCCGAGGGGTTCATGGTCAGCATTCTCCCCGGCGTTCTGGACGGTTTCTTCACCATCCTGGGCCCCCTCGGTGACCTCCTCATCCTCTTGAAAGAGGTGTTCGCCGTCATCCTCAACCCCCGTTTGATCCTTCATTGGATTATATCCAGCAAAGGGGTTTGAGTTGGCTCGTTGTCCCCAAAAGCGTTATTAACATGGGCGGGGTCAGCCTCATCACCAGCTTTACCGCCTCCAACGTTGTCCGCCGCACTCTCATTCAGGCGGTCTTTCTTGGTGCTCTTTTTCTGAAAAAGAAATGGCAAAGTATTAGATGAGGCGAGAATAAAGAGTTTTAAAGAAAAGTAGAATGACTTACTGAAGGAGGAGGGGGGATTGGAATAGTCTCTTCTTCGAGACAGGCGTCCATCATCAGTCGCGCCATGTCAATCTCGTCTGATAGGACCTCCATTTCAGGGGTAAATCTCGCCTGGACAAAGCTGTGATGAAAAGAAAGTTAGAAACAGACGCAAGCAGAAGGCGACTATGAAAGAGGGTTAGACTCATACCCCTAGTATATGCTTGGCTAAGACCCACATAAGACAGGAAAAATTCCCTTGTTAGTGTATTTACTTGGGGAACCCACCGACAAGGGAACCAACAGTCCTCGCCCCCAGCATCTACAATTTTTGTACAACAGTACAAAGCCATTACAGCCTCTTCCTTAGACATTTGAGGGACATCTTTATTTAGGAGAAAGTTGGGGAGGCAGCTACTGGGCTTTGTTGGGATAGTCCACTCTTCGCCGTGGTAGATAAACACAAACTTGCCCCTGAAACCCTTGTTATTGGAAACAGTCTTCTGAAGAACCCTATAGTGATTTCTGGTCCGGAATCCATACCAACCAGGCCCGAAATCCTTTTTTGATTCAACCAAATAAAACATGTTCCTCCAAAGGGTAAGGGAGGGCGCAACCTTGAGAATATCGCACAAGGCGATGAAGGATAAGATTTGGGATATGCTGTTTGGCATTAACATCTCAAGGGTAACTCTATACTCGTTTAACAACTCTACAATGAAAGGATGGAGGGGAAAACGGATTCCTAACTCTAGATGCAACATATATACAGGTATACAACCAGGGGAAGGGTTCGTTACCGCCCTTTTGGTCCCTGGAATTTGAATGGAGTATTCATTAGGAAGGCGATAACGGAAGGTTAATTGTCGCCTATGCTCTTCCTGACCTAACCAATTCCTAAAATGATTGACTAGGTTATAACCTGCAGCCCCTRGGGCGTTGGAGGTGGACGCTTCAGTCCTGGGCGACTCGGCGTCTGACTCAGGATCGTCATAGGTTACTCTCACCATCTTGACAACGGCTCCTGAGGTGATAAAAGGTTTATATTGGTTAGTACAGATGCCATCTTTTGGCGGTAAGCTAGCCATTGTTATCCTACCATTTATTGGCTCTATAAGGTGTTCCTCTTCTTCAACCCCGGCGGTTAGACTATCGCTAGTATTATGGCCACTAGWCTGGGGGCTTTCTACAGGAACGGCGGTAGGAGTGGCATTGGCGTTATTRGGGTTGTCAGTTATTTTAACATATGGATCCTTATAAGTATGACTACACCTAGCCGCCCACTTTCGGTTATGGAAAGAGTCATCTTCTATTTCATACTCTATGCTACTAAAGGTTAGGCGTTTTAAGATTTCTGGGTCAACTTTAGACATTATGAAACAAGAAAGTTTAGGGTACTGTACCTTAAGTGAAGAAGTTTGGAGTGAGTTCTCGGACCGCCAAATTTGGTGAATGAATACTTTTTTTTCTGAACGCCTTCCTCTGGTAACGACTGTGGAAATCACTTGGAAATTTGGAGAATGAGATTGGAATTGAGATTTTTTGAGGAAGCAAATGTGAAATTGGAGGATTTTCTCTCTATAAAAGTGTTGAGTGAATGTGGAATGGAGTGAGAGACACTCCACTTATATAAAGATAATTACTGTTCCTATTGTGCTTAAGCATTGAAAGCCCACTAAGGGGTATAATACATGTCACTGGTTGTACGGATTACTATACCAATACAGTATATACCTTGCCAGGAGTATTTGGTATAAACAGCGTAATAAAATATGGCCTGTGACTGCCAGTAGACCATGACACTAATCCGGTGGATTAACATGCCTTCCAAGTCAGGACAAGTGTCCACGGCTTAGGCATTCCTAGGAGATCTATTTTCCCCTAAACGCCTTGGGCTAATTCCAAGGATTTTGGTCCAATTCTCGGACCGCCCATTTTCTTGGGTAGGAAATTTCCCCAATCGCCTTGGGGCTATTCCAAGGATTTTGGTCCATTCTCGGACCGCCCATTTTCTTGGGATAGGAAATTTTCCCTAATCGCCTTGGGGCTAATTCCAAGGATTTGGTCCAATTCTCGGACCGCCATTTCTTGGGATAGGAAATTCCCCTAACGCCTTGGCTAATTCCAAGGATTTTGGTCCATTCTCGGACCGCCCATTTTCTTGGGGATAGGAAATTTCCCCTAAACGCTTGGGCTAATTCCAAGGATTTTGGTCCATTCTCGGACCGCCCATTTTCTTGGGATAGGAAATTTCCCCTAATGCCTTGGGCTTCATCAGGATTTTGGTCAATTCTCGGACCGCCCATTTTCTGGGGATAGGAAATTTCCTAATCGCTTGGGGCTAATTCCAAGGATTTTGGTCAATTCTCGGACCGCCCATTTTCTTGGGGATAGGAAATTTCCCCTAATCGCCTTGGGCTAATTCCAAGGATTTTGGTCCAATTCTCGGACCGCCCATTTTCTTGGGATGGAAATTTCCCCTAAACGCCTTGGGCTAATTCCAAGGATTTTGGTCCAATTCTCGGACCGCCCATTTTCTTGGGGTAGAAATTTCCCCTAATCGCCTTGGGGCTTTCCAAGGATTTTGGTCCAATTCTCGGACCGCCCATTTTCTTGGGATAGAAATTTCCCTAAACGCCTTGGGCTATTCCAAGGATTTTGGTCCAATCTCGGACCGCCCATTTTCTTGGGATAGGAAATTTCCCTAACGCTTGGGGCTATTCCAAGGATTTTGGTCCATCTCGGACGCCATTTTCTTGGGGATAGGAAATTTCCCCTAAAGCCTTGGGCTAATTCCAAGGATTTTGTCCATTCTCGGACCGCCCATTTCTTGGGTAGGAAATTTCCCCTAAACTCCTTGGGGCTAATTCCAAGTATTTTGGTCCAATTCTCGGACCGCCCATTTTCTTGGGGATAGGAAATTTCCCCCAAACGCCTTGGGGCTGATTCCAAGGATTTTTGTCCAATTCTCGGACCGCCCATTTTCTTAGGGGTGGGAAATTTCCATTAAATACTTTGGAAGCTAAGTCTAAGGATTTTGGTCCAGTTCTCGGACCGCCATGTTTTCCATACATGGACTTTTAGCTCCTGAACCCCATGGGCTATAACCGCCTATGGGTTCATTCTGGTCCAATTCTCGGACCGCCATGTTTTCCAAACATGGACTTTTAGCTCCTTAACGCCATGGGCCATAACCGCCTATGGGTTCATTTTGGTCCAATTCTCAGACCGCCATGTTTTCCAAACATGGACTTTTAGCTCCTGAACGCCATGGGCCATAACCGCCTATGGGTTCAGTTTGGTCCAATTCTCGGACCGCCATGTTTCTTAAACATAGACTTTGAGCTTCTGAACTCCATAGGCAGTAATCTCCCTTGGGTTCAGTATATTATGTTTCAGGTTTGTAAACGCCATGGGCTGTAATCGCCCATGGGTTCACAATGTCCAGTTCTCGGACCGCCATGTTTCTTGAACATGGATTTTTGGCTTATAAATGCCATGGGCAGTAATCGCCCATGGGTTTTTCAGAATAATAATATCGCCGAGAAGTTGCCGGGATCGCGTCAGGTCTTGTCCTGAAGAGCGACGATAAAAGCTTCAGAGGGCCAGGGGTTTGTACCACTGGTGGACCACCTCGATGGTTAAAATCCTAGACAATCGTGAGTGAGAGAGAGAAAAGGTTTGCAAGAGAGAATTTGAGAGAGAAGAAATGGTGTTGTACTGATGTCACGAAACTCACAAACGTTGGTCCTCTAATTATTTGTGGTCCTCTACCCTTTTATAGCATAATGAGGGTTATGCGTAATATGTATGTCCAACATGATCAGCGGTAAAGTATACTGGATAGAAGAGATATTCTTTCTAAAGTCATATTGCTGTTAGGTTTACAGAGGTGTGGTTTTCTGGCTTCACGTTTCAGAAGCTATCTTCTGTTGGCTGAGGGTCAAGCTATCAATAATGCGCAATTTGTAAGTAAGAGTCAATTGGCGCTTGGCCCAGTTTTGGGTGGGCGAAACAGTCAGCCCACTCGCTCGATTTCTTTAATTATCATAAAATGTTCGAGCTGGTCTAAATAAAAGACTGATTCTTGTGAATAGCTTAGCATTCTTAGGGTATAGAGGAAATCCTTCATCTAGGATTTTAGCCCTGCCCTAAGATTGATGAGCAATTTATTCTTGCAACGATCGACCAAACTCGGTCAATCTGTTGTTTGTGATACATGGGCGAATTTAACTTATGCATTTATTAGCAAGAAAACACAATATGCCAAGTTGGCGGTCCGAGAAGTGGATAAAAAGAACCATGGGATTTAACAGCCCATGGCGTTCACAAGCCAATTAATTCTGAAAACCATGGGCGATTATGCCCATGGCGTTTATAAGCCAAATCATGTTCAAGAAACATGGCGGTCCGAAGAACTGGACATTGTAGAAACCATAGGGCGATTATAGCCATGGCGTTTACAAGCGCATAAAATTATTCTGAAAAACCATGGCGCGATACTGCCCATGGCGTTTATAAGCCAAAATCATCTTATTAAGAAACATGCAGGTCCGAGAATTTGGACATGTGACCCATGGCGATTATAGCCCATGGCGTTTACAGCCAAAAATTATTCTAAAAACCATGGGCGATTACTGCCATGGCGTTTATAAGCCAAAAAATCTCATGTTTAAGAACATGGCGGTCCGAGAATTGGACATTGTGAACCCATGGGCGATTATAGCCCATGGTTTACAGCCAAAAATTATTCTGAAAACCCATGGGCGATTACTGCCCAATGGCATTTATAAGCCAAAATCCATGTTCAGAAAACATGGCGGTCGAAGAACTGGACATTGTGAACCCATGGCGATTACAGCCATGGCGTTTACAAACGACTATCAAATATTATCTTGAAACCCAAGGGAGATTACTGCTATGAGTTCAGAAGCTCAACAGTTATGTTTAAGAACATGGGGGTCCGAGAATTGGACAACTGAACCCATTAGGGGTTATTGGCCCATGGCGTTCAGGAGCTAAAAGTCCATGTTGGAACACATGGCGGTCTGAGAATTGGACCAAATGACCATAGGCGTATTAATGGCCATGGCGTTAAGAGCTAAAAAGTCGCATGTTTGGAAAACATGGCGTCCGAGAATTGGACAGAAGAACATGGCCGATTATAGCCCATGGTTCAGGAGCTAAAGTCCATGTATGGAAAACATGCAGGTCCGAAGAACTGGACCAAATCCTTAGATAGTCTCCAAGTATTTAATGGAATTCCACCCCTAAAAATGGGCTGGTCCGAGAATTGGACAAAATCACTTGGAATCACCCAAGGGTTTGGGGGAAATCTTCTTCCCCAAGAAAATGGGCGGTCGGAATTGGACAAATACTTGGATTAGCCCCAAGGAGTTTAGGAAAAATTTCCTATCCCAGAAAAATGGCGGTCCGAGAATTGGACCAAATCCTTGAATTAGCCCCAAGGCGTTTAGGGGAAATTTCTATCCCAAGAAAATGGGCGGTCGAGAATTGGACAAAAATCCTTGAATAGCCCCAGCGTTTAGGGGAAATTTCCTTATCCCAAGAAAATGGAGGCGGTCCGAGAATTGGACCAAAATCCTTGGAATTAGCCCAAGCATTTAGGGAAATTTCCTATCCCAAGTAAATGGGCGGCGAGAATTGGACCAAAAATCCTTGGAATAGCCCCAAGCGTTTAGGGGATTTCCCTATCCCCAAGGAAATGGCGGTCGCAGATCTGGACCAAAATCCTTGGAATTTAGGCCAAGCGTCTTTAGGGGAAAATTCTCTATCCCAAGAAATGGGCGGTCCAGAGAATCGGACCAAATCCCGAATTAGCCCCAAGGCGTTAGGGAATTTCCTATCCCAAGAAAAATGGGCGGTCCAGAAATTCGACCAAAATCCTTGGAATTAGCCCCAAGACGTTTAGAGGAAATTTCCTATCCCCCAGAAAATGGGCGTCGAGAATTGGACCAAAATCCTTGGAATTAGCCCAAGGCATTTAGGGGAAATTCCTATCCCTAAGAAAATGGGCGGTCCGAGACATTGGACAAAATCCATGGATTAGCCCCAAAGCCGTTATGGGGAAAATTTTCCTATCCCAGAAATGGCGGTCGAGAATCGACCAAATTCGGCTTTGGAACTAGCCCAAGGCGTGTTAGGAGAATTTCACTATCCCCAAGAGAATGGGCGGTGTCATACGAGAATTGAACAATCTTGGAAATTAGCCCAAGGCCTTTAGGGATTTTCAGCCCGAAGTAAAAATGGTGTCGGTTCGAGAATTGGACCAAAGTCTCCTTTGGGAATTAGCTCCCAAGGGCATTTAGGGAAATTTCCTATCCCCAGAAAATGGGCGGCAGAGAATGGACCAATCTTGTAATTAGCTTCCAAGGCGTTAGGGATAATACATAGACTTCTCCTGGGAAATAGCCTAAGCCGTGGGACACTTGTCCTGACTTGGAAGCATGTTAAGCTCCACCGGATTAGTGTATGGTCTCTGCAGTTCACGGCCATATTTTTGATTTAGTCTGTTCTATACAATATACCTGGCGAAGGTATATACTGTATTGTATGTATCCGTACAACCAGCTGACATGTATCTATACACCTTAGTGGGCTTTCAATGCTTAAGCAATAGAACAGTAAGTCAATTATTTTATATAGTGAGTTCTCTCACTCCATGTCCACCATTCCTCAACACTTTTCTATAAGAGAAAATCCTCCAACTTTCACATTTGCTTCCTCAAAAAATTCATTCCAATCTCATTCTCCACAATTCTTCAAGTAGATTCCACAGTCGTTACCCAGAGGACAGGCAGTTCAGAAAAAAGTATCATCACAATTTGGCGGTCCGAGAACTCACTCCAAAACTTCTCTTAAGGTATCAGTACCCATAAACTTTCTTTGTTTCAATAATGTTCTAAAGTTGACGCCCAGAAATCTTAAAACAGCCTAACCTTTAGTAGCATAGAGGTATAGAAATAGAGATGACTACTCTTCCATAACCGAATGAAGGCTGGCGGCTAGGTGTAGGCATGACTGTTAAGGATCATTATGGTTTAAAATAACTGACAACCCCAATAACGCCAATGCCACTCTGAGCCCGGGCGTTCTGTAGAAAAGCCCCCAGATCTAGTGGCCTAATACTAGCGATAGTTCTAATCGACCGGGGTGAAGAAGAAGACACACTTATAGGAGCCATAAATCGGTGGATACAATGGTGCTGTACCGCCAAAAATGGCATCTGTACTAACAATATTAAACTTTATACACTCGGAGCCGTTGTCAAGATGGTGAGAGTAACTATGACGATCCTGAAGTCAGACGCGAGTCGGCCCAGGACTGGAAGCGTCCACGCTCCAACGCAGGGTGCCAGGTTATAACCTAGCTCAATCATATCTTTAGGAATTGTATAGGAAGGGAAGCGATAGGCGACACATTAACCTTCACGTTATCGCTTCCTGAATGATATACTCCATTCAGATTCAGGGAACAAGGGCGGTAAACGCAACCCGCTCCTGGGTGTTAGACCTGTATTATAGCTTCTGCATCTTAGAGTTAGGAAGTCCGTTTTCCCCCCCATTCCTTTCATTGTAGAGTTGTTAAACGAGTATATGAGTACCTTGAGATTTAATGCCAGACAGCATATCCAATCTATCCTTCCATCGCTTGTGCGATATTTTCAAGGGTTGCCTCCGTCCTTACCCCTGTGGGAGGAACATTTTGTATTTGGTTCGAATCAAAAAAGGATTTCGGGCCTGTAGTTGGTAAGGATTCCGGACGCAGACAATCACTGATGACGGGTTCTATTCTTAGGAATGACTGTATCCAAGGTAACCAGTGAGGTGTTTCATGGGGATCAGTTTGTGTTTATCTACACGGCGAAGAGTGAGTACTACCCACAAAGCCCCAGTAGCTGCCTCCCAACTTTCTCTCTAAAAAAGAGTCCCTCAAAGTCTAGGAAGAGGGCATGTAATGGCTTTGTATGTGTACAAAAATGTACGATGGCTGGGGGCGAGGACTGTTGGTTCCTTGTTCGTGGGTTCCAGCTGGAACACTTAAGCCAAAGATATGGAAGTAGGAATTGTTCCGTCTTATGTGGGTCTTAGCCAGCATATTACTAGGGGTATGAGCTACCCCTGTTCATAGTCGCCATTCTGCCTTGCGTCTGTTTTCTAACTTTCTTTTCATCAAGCTTTGTCCCAGGCGAGATTACCCGCTGAATGGAGTAGTGCCTATAGACGAGATTGACATGGCGCGACTGGATGGTAGTGACTGGGCAGCCTTGTCTCGAAGAAGGACTATCTCCAATCCCACCCTCCTCTCTTCAGGTAGTCATTACTCTTACTTTCTTAAAACTCTTTATATCTGCCTACTCTAATACTTGCCATTTCTTTTTCAGAATAAAGAGCACCAAGAAAGACGCTGAATGAGAAGTGCGAGCCGGAAACGTGGCTGAGGCGGTAAAGCCTGTGATGAGGCTGACCCGCCCATGATTTAATAACTGCTTTCGGGGACAAGAGCCAGACTCGAAACCCTTGCTGGATACTAATAATGAAGGTCAAGACGTGGGGGTTGAGGATGACGTGGGCAGAAAAACACTCTTTTCAAGAGGATGGGAGGGTCACCGAGGGGGCCAGGATGGTGAAAGAAGAACCGTTCCCAGAACGAAACCGGGGAGAATGCTGACATTTGAACCCTGCGAAGACGAATAATCTGGGGTCCCCTTCACTGATACTGAGAGTTGTTCGGGCACAACAGGAAGTCAGACCTCACCCGCAGGCCCTGCAATCGCCGTTTGCCCGAGAGTGCATTCGATTAGGAGCGCGATGCCAGAAGTATCATTAAAAAGAGGGGAAGAAACCTTTCTTTCCCTTTGAGGAAAGCTTTGGCTGAGGTAGGCGTTTATAACCATTTGTTTTTTTCTTATGTGCTTAAGATCATTTTACTAACTCCTTATTGCCTTGACAGCTGTTCCGCCAGTCTCCTGGGATGGCTCTGAGGATCATCCAGGCGTTGATCATTCGAAGAGCAATTCGTCAGGCGCTGAACTGGCGAATCAAAAAAGAGGTTGAGAGATGCTGATTGCTGGCAGATCATCAGCACTAAAACGGGCTGCCAACGCTTTGCCAATCCTGGAAGAAAGGGGCCAGACCTCTCCAGGACGCCCTACAAGAAGGTGAGAGGCAAAGAAAGATGTTGAGAGGACTGGCCACTATTGGCAGGAGTTGGCGAACTTAAAGGCTGCTAGATGAGCTACACAGCCTCAAATGCGTAAAAACTCCATCCCTCCAGTTCAGCAGGAGAGCCTCGAGGGGTTAAAAAGTTGGCGGGATGAAGCTTGTTTACAGCGATGTTCTCAGGAAGATCTCCGAGCAAACGCAAAATCAGGGTCGTCGCGTTGCTGACATGGTGGTATCCTCGGCAAGAAGGATGAAATCCAGGCCGCCCCTGGGGTGCAACTGGCTCAGGAAAAGGCTAGGCGCTGAGAGCATGTCAAATCGCTCGCATAGAGAGGAGAGGACAAGGCGGCCCGGTGAGAGCAGAGAAGGCGAAGAAATCTTTGAAAAATTGATGCTTATTGCCAAAGTACAGGGAAGTGTCCAACGCC
>SNQN01006672.1:34450-37260 GCA_008642245.1 Bassia scoparia | reverse complement strand
AAAAAACAAAAGGTGGGAATTTTTAAAAAGAGGTAACTAAAAGGTGGTATTATCCAAAATTTCCTTATTAAGCTCTAATTTATTTATTTACTTATTTAATTTATTTAATTACTTTTGGTCCTTGTCATGCTAGAGTTGTTGTTGTTGGCACTAGTTAGCATTTGAGGGAGTTGGRCTAGTGAGTTGTTTGATTTCTTTTATAATCATTGATTGACACTCTTGAATTCCAATTTGATTGTAGGTACTTCACACAAACTTGTCGGGTTTAAACATTTTTAGCCGGAAGTCCTTAAAGAAGGCGAGGACAAACAATGAGGCCGATTGAGCCGATTGAGCCTAGGGGTTATGATATAGGGAGGACGGGAGGAGGAGGATGATCTACACTCCACGAGGCCGATTGAGCCTAGGGGTTGTGATATCCGGGCAACCGGAGAGTATTTGGCCAAGCTCAACACATTCAAGGCGAGGAGAATCAACACCACCTCGTTTTGTCACCCTCTAACTTGTGAGGAATTTGGTATTACGGCTCATGTAGAGTCATTCTTGGCCAACGTCGGGCTTAGTGGGCTTTTCAACGTCCAAATCCCGACCAAATACGTGTCTAGTGTCCACAAGGAAGACTCAGAGGCCATTCTTCCTCCTCTCACTTATCCTAAGCTCACTTTGGAGTTCATGTCGAGCTTCAATTACAACAAGGAAAGTGATACGGTTCATTTCCGCATGTTCAACAAGACTTACGGGTTGACCATTGCGCAATTGAATCAACTCTTGGGGTTCGATCCTTCGGCCCAAATAAGAAACTTGAGGAGCTACAATTTGGTCCGGGGCTTCAAACAACAAACTTTTTGGAGTGAGACCACCCGGGGAGTCGAAGACTTCTATAACAATTCTTGCTCCTCGGAGATTATTCATGCGGGGATACGATACTTCCACCGTGTTTTTACCCCTATTTTCTTCTCTAGACAAGAAATAGGGAAAATCACGGCGGTGGAATTGTACATTGTGCGGAGGGCTATCAAAGGGTCCCAATATTTCAACCACACCGAGACGGAGCACAATCAAGGGGGTATGTTTGGGGTCTCCACCAAGATCACCACACCTAAAGACACAATGGGAACATATGTGGTGGTCTTGATCTCTTTGCTCGCCTTCCGCTATTTTACGAAATGGGACATCTCGCGCCTCGTCCCTCTATCTACAGCTATTTTGGATAGGGCGAGTGTTTCCAATGATTTCCTTCATATCATGACAACAAAACAACAAGCAAAGATATGGTTCAGGCGCCGATTTAGCGACCGATTTTCGAATCCAGCTAACGTTCGTCGCCTGTTTCCTCGCGCCTAAAATTTCGCGCCGAAATCATTTGTTAAGGTTTACGCGACAGCAACTGATTTTTTGACTGGCAGGACGAAAATAGGAACGCATTAGCGACCGAAACTGTCACTAATAGCGACCCGACATGGGTTGGTCTCTAATCCACTTCCCTCCAAACAATGGAGGAAACTTGATTAGTGACCACCCCATGTTTTTTGAGGTACATCCCTCACTTTTTTTTTATATTCGCGGCTTTTTTTGGGGATATTATCCCTCTTTTTTTATTATTCAAGGCTTTTGTTCCACCTATTTTTTTCCGCGTAAATCGTTAATATAAAAGAAATTAAAAATATTATTAACAAAAAACAGAATAATATACATAAATAAATTAATGAGCCACAAAACCACTATCGACTACCTTGTATGCTAGCAGGAAAGCACATCGTAAGCTCTGGCTATCTTCCAAATTTAAGAGGGAAAACTATTTACATTTCATTCAATGAACTACATGTTCTTTAACTTTGTGATGCTTCTACTTCGTAAGGCTACGATTCACTCAGACATGTACTCCCGAGATGCCACCTTTGTTCTGCCCGATACACTTCATTCACCATAAGGGCATATCTTCCACCTCGAGCTGACAACAGATACCCACCATCTGACGACGCTCCCAGTAATCATGTTCTAGCAATGTGAATGGAAATTAAAAAAACATTGTCTTGTAAATCTTATTTACTTGCTCGTTTGATCTTCCACGCTTTCAACACAAATTTATGTCTTATCCAGGAATTTTTTCCATCACCCGCATGTTAGTTATTTAAAATCAAAAGACAACACAATTTAATGTCGAATTATACCTTTGCACAAGACAATAAGGGACGTTCAATGAAAATACTACTCCCTACCGTCTATTACTTGAAACAATTGACAACTAGCGGACTTGTCTAAGCAATTTGTATATGTAAGATAATGTATATTGGATTAGATAAAGAGAGGAAGAATAAAGTAATGATGGGTATAAGATTGCAAAAGTAAGAGAGATGAAATGATAATAATAGTGGTGTAAGATTAGGAAAAGTAGAGAGAGGAATGAATAAAATTAACGTTGTGTAAGTATTAGGAAGTAAGAGAGAAGTATTGGAAACGTGATAAAGTAGACAAAAAAGTTATAACAAATGAAAGGAGGGACATTGTTTCAAGTAACATATATAACAAGCTTTTAATGGAAACTGTTTTCAGTAATTACGTAACGAGGCAGTCTATATTAAGACAGTTCACATTAATTATAGTCATTACGTAGATTGTCATAGTATTTTACTACTTGAACAATCTATTAATATATGACTGGACACTACCTCATGGCCACAAAGAACTGAAGAAGTAATAACTATAGGCGTTCGAAATTTTCTACTCCGCAGAATCTTATATGCAGAAATCCGATAGTCTAAGATTACAGCATGCAATTTCAGTAGAATTTCTTTGTAGACAAATCTCCA
>SNQN01006672.1:26950-29450 GCA_008642245.1 Bassia scoparia | reverse complement strand
GGAGGTACGTCTTCTAACCCTCCTACTTCTTCTTCTACTACTCCTCCCACTATTAGCCTTCCCAAAGAATTTCTTAAACAATTTAAAGATTTGACTACTAATGTGGATAGGCTACATAGGGCGAACGAGACGGTTTTCGYCATCGCATCCTATTCGAAGTTTCAAAACTTCCAAAGGGATGTGTATGAGGGTATTCTCCCTCCCTACCTCAACTATCCATACTCCCCGGCCCAATTGGGACCCTTCCCGAATTGGACCCCGGAGATGGAAGACGATGACCGCAATTCAATTGCCCGTGAGGGGGGAGTTTACCCCTATTGGCAAGGCCCGAGAACGTTGGATCCCAATGCCCCCGCGTACCGTGTCGTTCCTCTCATTGATTTTCATCAAATGGGAGGATGTGATTTTCGAGGGGATCCTACTTATCCCTATAACCCATTAGCGGCAAGGCGAGATAGGAGGACCGATCTGTATTACAATTTTCCTCCCAACTACTATGGTAGTTGGGAACCACATGGTCCTCCTACCTCCCTCCGCTACGATTGGGACCCTAGCCGCACATACACCGAGTCACCTCAAATTACGGAAGGGTATGATATGAGTGGGTGGCCTCTCCATCCACCTCCGCCACCCAACACTCAACATAAGCAAGATCAAGACTAGTGCGCATTTGTGTAACTTTACCTTCCCTTGTGGTTACTTTTTGAACTCCGAGTCGGAGTTCCAATTTAGTTGAGGGGGGGGGGGGGGGGAAGTTTCACAAATGCAACACTATTGTTGCTTAGTTGTGTATATATATTGTATATATTGTATATTTGTTTTGTATTATTTTGTATTATTAAGTTTGGAGTTAGTTTTTTCTTATTGAGCCGTAGCTTCGATGTGAGCCCAGTTTTCGGGCTCTTGTGCATATATTRCCATATTGGTTTGGAAGCGGCTTTGTAAGTTTCTTCTAACTCCACCTCTTTATTTATTGTAATTTATGTGGCTAGATTCTAGGATTTTTCTTTTACACTTGGAGATACTATCATTTGGGATTATGTGCTTGCGGCGTCGTAAAGGTTGTCCCTATGGCGGTTTTACTTTATTTGTTTGCACGTCGGTCGTTGGATTCCCCCTTGAGGTTTACTTATAGTGTCCTTGACTTCGGTCAAGTTGATTTGGAGTTGATAAGGGGATGATAAGGATTGGAGTGTAAATTGTATCTCCAAGTTTTTCCTTATTTTCCTAGGATTTTCTGATTTATTTTTGTACTTGTTTATATGTGTTGTTTGCTTTTAAGTTTTTAGGTTGAAAGTTGGAAAAATCACAAAAAATCGAAAAATTYAAAAAAGGCCAAAAAATATTTTCTTTTCTTTTTTCCTTTCTTTTCTTTCCTTTTGTTTTTCTTTCTTTTTGGTTTTCAAGGCAAAGTGGTAAATTATATTTTGTGTGATGGATTTGGATATTGGATGGGATTTGAGTTTTAAGAAACTCATTTTTCCTCCCAACCAAGAGTTTAGCAAGGTCTAACTTTTCAAAATCACTATGCTTTTCAAAATCCAGTCATGAAACTCTCTTCCTAGGAATTCTTTTGATTGGAACGCTTTAAAAGCAAGCCATGAGATCCTTTCAAGGTGGTGAGCTTTCTAGCCAAGTCGGGAGTAGCTTGGTGAATGATAGGAAGCCTTGCATAGTGATTTTTGTGTTTATATTGAGACCTTGTGAGTTGTGTGAATTCTTTAGAGCCAAGTAGGCGCATACAAGTCAAAATTCCACCAAAATTGAGTGTTTGCACTAGAGTCCTTCCTTTACTATTTACTAGTGACTTTTCGAGATCTAGACCGAACTACTTGAGGAGTGATAAGGCATTCATTTCGGGTTTTGGGTTCAAATTATTTTTCCCTTTTTCATTTACCWTTTTATTTCTTTTTCCACATACGTATTTAGGAATAAATTTTGGGTTTTCTTTTACCATTGAACCATCTTTGAGCTTTCCTATCCTTGTTAGCCATATTACGTACCTCTTAGCCAAATTTTCACATGTTTTGACCCTTAGAAGACAAGTGAAGTGTGGTTTTTGAGATGGTATATATAGGCTATGTGTATAAAGCCTCAAAGTGTTGTAAATTGTCTAAGTAAAATGCAATAGGCAAAGTGTATTCCCAAGTGCATTGCAAAAAAAAAAAAAAAGCAAAAAAGCAAAAAAAAAAAAATAAATTCCAAAAACACTTTGGGAAAAATAATCCAAGTGTAGTGTTTTGTGTGGGAGAAAGCAAGTGTGCTATAAACTTGCCTCCCAAGTGTGTGAGTGTTGTGAATTGGGGCACCTCAATCCCCAAAATTTTGGTTTGATGTTTGTAAACTTCACTTGTGTAGGTATACCACCACAAGCCAAAGATTTCTATCCTCACCCATCCTTTAGCCCAGACATTACAACCCGAAAAGTCCTTTGACCTTGAGAGTTGAGTCACAAAAGGTGGAGGGAGTCACAATTTTTCATTTTGGATGTCTAGTGCAA
>SNQN01006672.1:0-16684 GCA_008642245.1 Bassia scoparia | reverse complement strand
AGCTCCCCGCACAAAACAACGATGGAAATGCCCAACTTTTCATTGTTTCAATCAATAGCAATTCACAGGTGCAAAAAGCAAAGAATTTTCTAACTTATGAAGGGACCAAAGATAGTGGATAAAACAGCAAAAGTAAGGGCTCGCTGATCGGCTGTTTTGGTTGGTCGTTGAGTTCACCAAACCCCTCGACTGCAAAAAAAACTTATATTCCTAAGTACTTGTAAAAATAGTATAGCTAGTAAGTAAGGTTCGAAGTCCGGGCAAGTGGAGGCATAGTCATTTGTGTGGGTTTTAAAAACTTGGTTTTGGGATAGGAAAATGAAATTGGAGTTGTAAATTGCTGGAGACTACAAGTAAGACTAAGGAAATAACGAGTTGAAACAATTTTAAATCTACAAACACTTAGGATACCAACTTCCGCAACTATATAAAGGATTCGAATGCACTCAAGGTGTTGTAGTTCTCAGTCAACATTTAAGCAAATTTATGATCTTAGTTTAGGCAAATAGTTGGACCTCATCTCCAAGTCTTGCCAACTGCTACCAAACTGCTCAAAGCTTAGAGTCCCTTAAGCCCTCAACAGAATTAGTCAAGAAAATTGATTAAACAATAACCGTCTAAACAATCCCTTCCAATCCTTGCAAGTAGAACAAGGCCATACTTCTCTCTCTCTCTCTCAAGCCTTGGGGTTGGGGTCAAATCAAAAATCTCGTAGGACCGAGTGGAGAATATCTGTCGAAATATTAGGACAACCGGAGGCTTGTTGAAATGAGATATAATATCATTTCTGGCATCAATTGATTATAGTTGGGGCTTCCTAGCATCCTCTAGCAAGTGTAAGCTACTCACTAAAAGCATAATTGGGTAGTGGTGGAGTAAGGAAATCAATAATTGATAGCAAGAACAAACATTGGAAATATCCATTGATATCAACAAAAACCAAAACAAATAAGGTATTCATAACTTTCTCCCATCAATGAATCTTGATGCGTTCCAGAAGCTTTTCCACCACCGCAACCTTTCGCTGCTAAGGTGAGTGAGACCCACTCTCTTGCTTTGCCCTGTTAGGGGAGCTTTCATCTACGCTCTTGTCATGTGGTGCGGCAAGTTGTCACACGTTGCCTCGATTAGGCTTCGTATCGGTCATTTTCATTTTTTTCATGAATTGGGCCACCGGTCAGGCATCTAAGCCTAGTCTTGCTTCAATTGTTCAAACCAAATGTGGGTGTGTTATAGAGGTTATTGTTTTTGGGTAAAAAAAACATAATAAGTCCCACTTGGGGATTTGTCTAGATGGTGGGGAGGGGTGTGTATCTTGTCTCTTTGTGATATTCTTTAATCTCTCCCATAAGGTTTCATAAGGTCTATCCCGCTACTCTTGGTTTGGTCGTGACCTTGTTGTTCCCTTATGTTCGGTCGTCCTTGGAGTGGTATAGAACTTATGGCAGGAGTATAGTCTTTTGTAGTCTTCTTTGACATGTGGTGAGGGAGTTAGGCTTAACCTCCTTTCGTCTAAGCCAATCCAATCTTAGCCTAGTAGTAGTAGAAAACGTCAGACACTGTGGAGCTTAAATAGCTCGTTGGCGGTTTAGCTTTGCCGTTCGGACTCGTGTGATAGGTGATTGCACATACTTCCACAGTCCTTAGTGTGCTTATGTGGATTCATTCTTAAGCCCATGGAATGGCCTAGACTCTATTAATTGCATAGGTTTGGCCTATCGTGTGGTGTTGAGTAAGTTTCCTGTCAATATTAGTGTAGAGTGAAGAATTAGCTTTGAGTGTTTGTGCTTGGATTAGGTCTCTTTATGGTTGTTTTCCTATTGATCTTACAGCGGATGGTCTCGCAT
Organism: Bassia scoparia; assembly: GCA_008642245.1. Classification (NCBI taxonomy): domain Eukaryota; kingdom Viridiplantae; phylum Streptophyta; class Magnoliopsida; order Caryophyllales; family Amaranthaceae; genus Bassia; species Bassia scoparia. Next base: position 14,837 of record SNQN01006672.1, on the reverse strand, counting down.
GATTTCAACTATGTTGCTCTTGCCTCGTTTTTCGTATAAACTTTCGTCTTGTTTTGTTCGAACTGGTCTCACTCAAATGATCTAGTAGCTCTTTCGTTGTGTGGTCAAGGTCTCGTTCTCCAACCTTAGAATCCGATTTCTAGCTTTTCGTATTATTCCGACAAAGTTCTCTGATTTTGGTGCTAAGGTCGAACTGAAGTCTCCTACTTTGCATGTAATGAAAAATTGTCTCAAATTGAAAAAGTAATTTGTCTCTATGTTGAATGTTGCAGGTAGAAAAGTCTTTTTGGTGTTGGAGTTTTTTTTTTAAAAAGCAATTAAAGCTTATGGATACTGATTAGGGTTAAGCCTTTCAAAACTCAATACAGCTTGGTTTGCCTTCGTAGTGTGGTTCCGGAGAAAGCCAACTGACGTCCATTGAGTTTACCCAATCCCGCTTCTGGGGATGGATGTCAGAACGAAAGTTTATAAGCTCTAGAGTACGGTTGGTCTAACAAATAGTATAGCAGTAAGTAGTGTTCGAATCCCTCAGAGAGGGCTATAGTTCTTTTTGTTTGTTTGAAGAACTGAGGATGGGAGCGTAAACAGTGAAATTTTGTGATGTGGTGTGGGTAAATTGCTATATGTTAACGGACAAGGTAAACTGGACTTAACAGTTGAAGGAGGGACAATTAATGACAAAAAGCTTAGGAACACTAGCTTGCCAACATATTAAAGGGATTTGACAATGCCAATCAAATAGTTTGTAGTCCAATTCAGAATTTAAGCAATTGTGTATCTTAGTTTAAGAAAAAATAGTTTGGAGATTCATTCCAAGTTCATCTCCAACTCTGAGCTAAACTTGCTCAAAGCAAGTCCTGCTTAGAATGGCGTCTTCAAGAGAATTAGTAATAAAAATTGATTAAATCAATGTACCCTACAATCCTTCAATCACCTTGGCAAAGGTTGAACAGACAAACTCTCTCTCTCTTCTCTCTCTCTCTTCTCTCTCTCTTCTCTCTCTCGCTTCTCTTCCTCTCTCTCTCATTCTCTCAAAGCTTGGGTTGGCCAAATCCCAAAACACATCACATTGAAAAAACCGACAGATATTAGGGACAAGGATGTTGAATAATGGTATATGATAATATCATTTGCATCAATTGGATTATTTGTTGCCTCCCTAGGCATACCTAAGCAGTATACTGAATCAGCAGAAGATAATTTGGAAGCAATATGAATAACATATAATGGGAGCAAGACAAACATGGAAATAGCCAAGTTGAGGTTCCAAAAACCAAGAGAAAATATAGGGTATTAAATAACTTGCTTAATCTAAACCAAAATCAACAAATACAAAACATCAAAAGATCAGCAACATATCTAGATTCTATCTGTTGAGTTCCTGATGTTGTTCGAGTGAACAAACAGGTTGCAAGAACAGGTACTTGTGGTCTAATGAGATACAGTCTGGTTGAACAGCTGGGATCTATTCTTGGTCACGTGATAGATGATATGTGACATGTTGCTAATCATAGTTATATTGTGCACATTGTATAATGTGTTTGTGTAGACACCCAAATGTGTCTGACTAAATGAGTACCGATGATGAAACTAATACACAACGTTCTGTGAATCGATTTTGATTCTGAAGGCAACAGCTGAACTGGTAAAAAGCCTCAAAATTATGTGAAGTATGTGGCCTCCGATGGTGAATTTCGAATGAGGCAATAGGTTTGTCATAGGGTTGGATAGGTAGTTAGGCATGTAGATTTGAAGTATTTGGGTTTCTTTTTAGTTTCATGGGTTAGTTTGTTTTGTATTTTTTAAATTTCCGCTAGGGAGTTTATTGGATTTGTTTATGAGGATATGAGTTTATTGGTTGTGTGTGGTTTGATTTGCGATTATAGTTTGCACTTTCGCATTGCATTTCTTTTCTCTAGTTTTCTTGTAGTTCAAAAGTTATTTTTAGTGATTTAGTTTGCGCGATGGTGCGTAGTGAGTTTCTAGTGAATTTTTACAATATTTTATAGAGGAATCAAAAGTAACGCAAGAAATACATAGAAAAAATTCAGTAAAGGTATCTTTTTAAATATAATACCAAAGAGATATATACTTGGAATGTGTCTAGAACACCCTCGAACCGTATTTCTTTGCAAAGGGTGTCTAGGTTTCATGGCCGCCAAAAATCCAAAGAAATCAGAAAAGTATTTCGTATAAACCTTACAAATACGTGAGGCGTATGATACGCTCCTAGGATCGTATATGCTCAGAAGAGGTCAGAGGAAATGTGGAAGAGGGAATCAGGATACCGAGTGCGTGGATGATGCGCGTCAATGCTAAGCGTATATCGCTTAAGGTCAGTGCGTATATAGCTCGTTCTGATTGCGTATTATACCCTCGTTTTTGTTGGTTTTGTTTGTCGTGCCTATAATATCTTCTTGTTTTCGCTTTGGTCATTTTGTGAGGAGTGTTGGAGCTATACGTACGGAGTATACTGGCAGTAACATCGTGTATGTATGTGTGGTTGGTGTGTTCAGAGGGATGTTTCTTTCGCGGTTTTTGTGCTTGCGTTGTTGCTTCACTGTTATCCACTTGTCTTTGGCCATTAAAAACACAATTACGAGTTCTAGCACTCTTTTTGAATCAAATCGACGAGCGAAATTCAAGGTATAAACTCTGAGGTTTACTTCACAGCAAACCTTCATTTCGCATCCTTGATAATTGAAGTAATAATAATTGAAAGGAGTTGTTCTTGAATATTCTAATAGAATTGTAGATAACCTACCTTTCACCATTGTGCATTTGTAAATACGTAGGATTGATGCTTCTCTTTTCGTTTTTATTCAATGTCATTTTCATTTTCGTCATTCCTTTATATTATCTCTAATTACTTAACTATGTTATTTTGTTTTTTTAGCGGATCTGGTTGAAAGGCGACTTTATAGTGTTGGTTGTGTTTTGAGTATGTTGGTGGCTTTACATGTTGTTGTGTGTGTATTGCTGGTGGGTGTTTTGGGTATGTCGGTGATGTGATTTTTTTCTGAGGTGTGTGTTGCGAGGCGTTTTCATATAGTTTGGGTTTTTTTTCATGTTAGGTTTGGGTGGTGGGCTGAGATTTGGTTTGTGGGTGTGTGTTTGTTGGTGTTGTGTCATAGTCTGCGTGTCGTAACAGTGGTGAGTTGGGTGGGTGTGTGTTGTGTGTGGTGATTGTTGTTTCTGTATATGTGGTAGTGTGGTATTGTTGGGGTTTGTGAGTGTTTGGTTTTGTTGTGGTTTTTTGTTGGGGGTGGTGTTGAGATCTGAATGGAGAAGTTGTATGATTTTGGTTGGAGTGAGATTTATAGTGGTGTGTTTGTGATAGGTCATTATTCTTGGCTATTGATTGGTGGTTGAGTTGTTTGACGGTTGCTAGTGATTTGTTTGTCTGATGTGGTTTAAGTTTTATAGTTGATGAGTGGGTGCATCTGGTGTTCGGATATTTTCGCCAGGTGAATGGTTGTGCATTTTTGTTTAATGAATATGCAATTTATGTCTGAGTGTAGGTTGACACTTTTATTGGAGTATATTATAGTGGGAGTGTATAGTGTCGACATTTGACTGTGTTTGGGTTGAAATGGAATCTATGACCTTTGTGTTGTGCCATTCAATGGAATCGTCCAATTCGCTGCAGTCAAGATTGCATTCCACGTTGCTGGTCTCGAATTTAAGTAGTTCTTCTCATTTGGATCTAATCTTATAATAATATAGGGTGGTTTCGTGTGTGAGAGAGTTGAGGTGAGATGATTTATTTCACGCAAAGTGAGGAAGGTCGTGAGAACAATCTTGGTGGTTGGATTTTGAATGGAAGGTGTTCGTCAGCACAGTTTCCGGGTCCTTGGAATCTTTCCCGCGCTATTGAAGTTTCTCGTCCCTGCGGCACTCTTTTCCGGGTTTTTGGAGTTTGGCGTTCTGCCTGCATATGCATAAAATTTCAGAGGTCATAACCGGGCTTGTGGGCGCGTGCGGTATACGAGGTTAAAGATCTAACGCTTGGGGTGTTTTGCAGGTCCGCTGGCGAAAGGTAACTCAGGGTCGCGAGAAACGTCTTGAGGTTGCTCTCCGTCCCGAATCGAATAGCTTTGACTTTCGTCTTACGAGACTATCGTCGGGGGTGAGACTGTTCAGGGTCAAAGTGGGGGCTTCCGGTTTAGGACACGCTATAGAATATGTCTCTCGGCTAGAAGTGAGTTAATCAATGTGGATGAACGTACCGGAGCTGTAGTGGTGGGCTGAATTTAATTCGATGGTGTACTGTCTGGTAAAAATACGCAATTGAATGGCTGTAGGTGGTAGAGGATGTGTTAGATTGGACGACTCGATGAATTATTGAGTTCTAGTGTGTGCTACATACGTGGAGGGTTTGGTGTTTGCTAAGAATGTGGTTTCTTCTGTGTGGTGTTCGGATATGCTCTAAAGGTTGTCAAACTAAGTTACAGTACGGCGATGTTCTGATGGTGCTTTTTGTTTTTCTGTCATTGTTGTCAGTGTTTGGTATCACATTGTTCGAATCGCCAGTATTTTTAAGTTGATTTTTTTCTGATTTTTTCCTATGATTTTTCTATGAATTTTGCAATGTTTAAATACGAGAAGATACGAGAAAATACATGAATATTAGAAAATACCGAAATGTTCTAGATCTCCTTAGAAATTAACTTTCTGTTGAAAGGAGACGTCTAGAATGAATCCGTAATCTTAGAAATCTGACGACATAGATGGCAAAGAATTAGTGCGAATTAGGAAGAGTTCGTATTTGTGGAAAAAAAAATTTAGTGTTAGCTGTAGATATGTCTTGCGTATATGACCAGAAGCGAGCTTGTGTATAGTGGTCAGTTTGCCCCTCTGCGTATTGAATTGGGGTATCGCGGCTTTGGCGTTGGGTGCTGGTTTATGATAGGTCTTTATATGCTTGGGCTCTGGGTATATGTTATCGTGTGCAGGGTTTTTTCTCTCTTTGTCTTTGTTGGGGTGTGTGTGTTTTTCTGCTCTGCGTGCTCGTATAAGGTACAGTGGCTGTGCCTTTCGTTTGGGCTGTCATGTGTGGTGTGGGGCTGTTGGTTTTTTGGCGGTTGACGACGATGTTTCGAGAGAGGTTGTGGCTGGGTCGGAGCGGGGTGTTTTGTGTGGCTCTCTGTTCGTCTTGCTCGGATCTCTGTTTCGCAGTCCTGAGTGTCACGTATATAGTGTCTATTCAAATGAGGTTCAGGGGGTGTTTCTAGTTGTAAAGTTATGAGGCTGTGGTGCGTGTTTGTTGTGGTTTTGCCGTGTTTGACCTAAGGGAAAAACGAGGTTTTGAGGTTCTGAGGAGTTGCTCATCTGATGAGAGCGGTCTGCTTTACTTTCTTTTACTTAATTGATTACATATATTTTGAGTTTTAAATGTAATTGGTTTACATCAGTGTAGTATAACCGACTTTTGAATCTGGTTCTATGGAGAGTGAGGGTAGTGTGAGGGGAGTGGTTATTAGTCATTGTTGTGTGTGTGTGTTGTGGTTGTTTTTGGTGTGGTTTGTGGTTTGGTTTTTGTTGTGTGTTGTTGGTGTTGGGGCTTTTAAATGTCGTGGTTCCGCTATTTCGTGTGTGAGGTGTAGGGTTAGGTTATCTCTATACTTGGTCATTTTAGTATGAGACACCTGAAAATGGTGTCTCCTCATAGTTGAGTAGAGTTCGTGATGAAACATATCCGGCGCTCGCGTTTGTTTCGAATCAGAAAAGATGCTTTTGATTCACAAAAGTGGAAATATCGTGAGGTCGTATTCGAACTATTGAGTCAAAGGTCAATATAACATTTCAGGCAAAAATATTTTCTTTCGGTTTTCTCAAGGGGTTTCAAAATCTAGTTACATGCGGCGATGTTCTCATGGCTTTCTTGATTTCATCATGTCCGTGTTGTTTGTGGTGGTTCTGGTTTGGTGGTTGTGGGTTGGCACTTATTTTTTTCTGAGTGCGGCCGGTATTTTAGAATTATTTTTTCTGATTTTTCTATGATTTTCTATTGAGTTTGTGCATATAGCTTTGAATGGTGACGCAGAATAAGCGCTAGGATATCGTGAAATAATTAGAAAATGAGCGCGGAATGGTTCTGAGAAAGCGTTACTTGCGAATGGAGGCGTTTCCTAGAAGTAAGAGATTCGTAATCTTACAAATGGGTACGTTGGATGTCGTTAGGGATATGTATGAGTTATTTGTTGGTATCCGAAGTCAACAATATTGCAAGTTTTGTTGGAAAAGAATGTATATATGTTGTTTTGCTCAAGGAGCGTTCGTATACGCTGGAGGGGAGGTTCATTCGTAGATAACGGCTGTGCGTTGAGCGAGTTGATTATGGCTGGGGCCTGTTCTCAGCGTATATACGCCTCCTCAGCGTATTATACGAGCATGCAAACATCCATCTCTAATAGCTCATGATGTGAAGCGTATATACGCTGAGTATGAGCGTATTATTACGGCTCTCTCTGATGGAGCGTATACGCTCACCAGGCGTATATACGTCATGTGAGTTTTGGTCTTGCGTGTTGTTTTTGGGTCCTTTCGTGCCTAACAATATTACTTGCTTACCTTGCTCTCAGTGCGACACACGCACAATTCCGCCACTTCACACTTCATACTGCTCTCTCTCTCTCTGTTAGAGAGACACTCTAAACACATCACACGATTCGTTTGTTAAATTCAACATCGGATTCTCTTCGAATAACAAGCGATAACAAAGGTTGAATTCTGGAGATTATCACCAATAATTCCTTTGCTCACTTTTTTTAATTGACTACCATTGTTATGAGAGTTTTTGAATGTAATTAATAACATGTAGAGAAACTCACTTTTTAATTGTTTCATGTTAAAATATGTAGGTTTTCACAATGTTTTCAAGGTTTTCATTGGTTTTTGGTTTTCTGTACTTTTTCATTTCATTTCAATTATTCTATTGTCGCAATATGTCGAATTTACTTAACATTCTTGTAATTTTTTGTATACGATTTCAATGGCGAAAGGTTCGCATGGGCACTTGCGTTTTTTCATGGACTAACAATTGTTTTCTTTGTTTTCATGTAGCGGATCAAGCAAAGGATTCGTTTCATTGTGGTTTTACAAACTAACTTTTGTTTTCTTTGCAGATTTGAGGGTAATTTAGTGAGTTGTGCATATGTTGGGTGTAGCTTTGGATTTATGTTTGTTATTGGGCTATTGGATGTGATTAATGCAGTATGTATTTGTGTTGTAGTAACTTTGTATATTTTTGCTAACAATGACCTGGGAATTTATGTTGAATCACGTTTTAATATGCAGGATTAACTATGATGTGACATACCTGTGGTTTTGTAGGGCACCGTTTTACAATGGTTAATTCAAAGTGGTCACAATTTCTAGTTAGGTAGTCTCTTGTGCTAATAGAAACATACTCACTTAGTATCTTTAGGGTTAGTGTTGAACGCTTTTTATATGGGTCTAAATAAACGTAATTGGGTGATTCCGGTATGTAGGTGTGTGTGGGTGTGGTGTTGGTAATGGAAATTGTTAGGTTCAGATTGAGACCGAGTAAGAGGGTTTCCGTCTTACATGCCGGCGTCGTGTAATTGGGTTAATGTTATTACTGATTCCGTTTTGTGGGTGACATGTCCTGCCGTGGGATTTGATCCATGAAGGTTGTTATCGTTTGATTTGGGAGGTGTGCTGGTGGGTGGCTCCTATGTGATATTGTGCACCAACGTTGTTTTCCGGGGTTCTGTGGCGTGGTGATTATAAGCTTTCAGGCACGGTGGCGATTCCCTTACTCGCACCACTATTGCCTCTCATATAGCGATGTGCTCGGAGCGTGGTTGATGTCGTCGTTGGCGTGGTTTCGAATGGCACTGGCAGGCATAGTGGATCGTCGTTGTTTGTTTGGTTTGGGCGTGGTGTGACGGGCCTCATCAGCCGCGCGCCTGCTATATGGTGTGTGTTGGTTTGGGGTGTTCGGTTTTGAGGGGCTCGTTGTGCGCCCACGTCCTACATTATCTTGGGTGTGACGGTTACTGGGGGATGAATCACGGGTTAGGTGGAATGGATGTGGCTATGGAGCTTGTAGAGTGTGTATATTGTACCAGTGTTCGACTTTTATTGGATTTTGCATTAATGCATTTTGACCTTTCGAATCAGGGTCGGGTAGGCCTGTCCTGTTGAGGTGTGGGGATATTTAGGTCTGATTGGAAAAGGTTGTATATATATATTTATATTAAGGGGGATACTACTTGTTGCATGTGGTTCATGATGCGGGCTATATGTATATGTGTTGTTGCACGTGTGTGAGTTTAGGGTATTGTCATACAGGGGATGCTAATTTCGAAGAGATGACATATTATATGTGTGGTGGTGGCTCTCTGACTTAACCAGACCCGATCGAGTGGTGGTTGGAGTGTCACATTTTTATATGTGGGGTGTATGGGGCCTAGCCATTGTACATTTCTAGACCTTAATATGGTGGTGACACTTTCATGTAGTCCATGGTCATCTTTCAGTTCACATCATGTCAATCAAAAGACTCTGCTTAGGTGACCATGGGTGTAGGAGTTGTGTGTGGGTTAGGCTATTTGGTATCCACACAGACTTTGACCCTAGGTTTTGAGTCGGCTATTATATTTATCATAGACTCTGAATCTTAGGGTCTGACACTTCGACTACTAGGGTAGGCACAAGACAGACTTTGACCTTAAGCCGTTGACTTCAGACTCACATTAAGGATTGACCTTTACGGTGGAGCTAACAGTAGGGTTGTTATATGTAATAGACTACATAGGACATATGCAAACATTCCTCACGTCATGTTCGAAAAAAAGAAAAAAAAAAAATTATTATTTATATATAAAAAAACAAGAGAGCCAAAAAATTCATAAAAACTCCAAAAAAAAACGAAAGATAGTATCAGGTATCTTGAGGATGGATGTATTGACCATGCTTGGAATTAGGTGGAGTGGTCATCATGGTGATCCAATATTGAACAAGGGAAGTTGACATAGGGTTGATTTTCTTTGTGATAGGATATGGAGTGGGTTTGGGGTGTTATGGGTACATAAGCCCTGGGATTTGTTGGGTGTTTGGGTGGGGTTGTTTTGGGGATCCCGAGGTAGATGTAGTTTGATTTATTATATATATAACCTAGCATTCCTGAGGTGTGCAGTCACTCATGGGTGGAGCCCTAGTATATGAGCTAGTTGATATATATATGCTGAGTTGTCTGTGTTGCCAACTAAGGGGAGTTGGCGGTCCGAGAGATCGTGGTTCGTGTATGTTTAGGAGGGGGTGTCTAGGCGATATCTGGGATGGTTCGTTGTTATGTTCATAGTGTTTGAGTGGGTGTTGGCGTGTGCGCTGGGTGTGTTCTCTGTGGTAGAGTGGCGTGGTTTTGAATAGATCTTATATACAAAAAGTGGCGATCGGTTGTTACTCTTTCTACCAGACCTAGATTCATCGTTCTGTGGGAGATAACCTTGAACCAATGGTGTATGAGGGTGGCTCGCGCGTGTGGTGTGGTAGGTGTCGATTAGTGATCTTAAGTTTGAGAGGGTGGACTGTGTACCTGTTCTATCATATAAAGGGATTTTAAGACCATCATGGCAAGCCGTCAACCAAGCTCCAGCTTCCCTGCTGCTGTCAGCTCTGATACACAACTTACTTCTTCTAGATAGCTCTAGATTATTCTAGAATTTTCTTCCTAGATATTTATCATCCTAGTCAGCTTACTTGGAAGATCTTTTGTAACAAACTTCTAGGCGGGAAAGTTAGTTAGAGCTGTATTTCTTTGTTTTGCTAGTATACATTAGCTGTTGTAACCATTCATTCATTCATTCAATAATATTCTCTCGTTTTTCCCCTTTCTCTCTCTAAGATTCTATCAGACACTCTCTCTCTCTCTCTCTCTCTCTCTCTCTCTCTCTCTCTCTCTCTCAAAGCCTTGGGTGGCCAAATCCAAAACACATCAACATTGAAAAACCACAATATTAGGAACAAGGATTGTTGAAATGAGATGATAATATCATTTTGCATCAATTGATTATTGTTGGGCTCCCTAGCATACCTAAGCAAGTAAACTAATCACAAAGCATAATTGGAAGCAATGAAACAACATAAATAGCAAGAACAAACATGGAAATAGCCAATGAGTCAACAAAAACCAAAGAAAAATAGGGTATTAAATAACTTGCTTAAATCTAAACCAAAATCAACAAAACAAACATCAAAAGACTCACAAACAYTCTAAGATTCTATCTGTTGAGTTCCCTAGTGTTTTGAGTGATGACAAACAGTTGCAAGAACAGGTACTTTGGTCTAATGAATAMAGCTGGTCTGAACAGCTGAGATACTATTCTTGGTCACTTGAAAGATAGTGACATGTATGCTAACAAGTTATATTGTGCAAATTGCTATATGTGTTTGTGTAGACACCCAAATGTGTCTCCCTAAATGAGTAACCGATGATGAAACATACCACGTTCGTGATCGATTTGATTCTGAAAGGCACAGCTGAACTCGTAAAAAAGCTCAAAATATGTGAAGTCATGCTCGAAATCATGAGGCAAAGGTCAAATAAGAGGCAAAAAGTATTTTCTTTTATTTCATTTATTTATTTTCTATTTTTAGAATTTTCTATTTAGTTTTAGGATTTTTTAAAATAATTTATTGGTGATTTTCATAAGTTCAACTTTCCATTGCATTCTTCTCATTTTTCTGAGTTCACAAATATTTTTAGATTATTTTTCCGATTTTTCTATAATTTTCTATGAATTTTACAATATTTATAAAAATCAAAATAYGCAAGAAATACATAGAAAAATCAGAAAGTACTTTAAAAAATACCAAAAAAATACTTGGAATGTTCTAGAACACCCTAGAACCGTATTTCTTGCAAAAGGGGTGTCTAGGTTCATGCAAAATCCAAAGAAATCAGAAAATAATTTCGTATAAYACTACAAATACGTGAGCGTATATACGCTCCTAGGATCGTATATGCTCAGAATATCAAGGAAATTGGAAAGAGTATCAGGATACTCGAGCGTATATGCGCTCAACTAAGCGTATATACGCTAGGTCGAGCGTATATACGCTCGTTCTGAGCGTATATACCCTCGTTTTTGGTTTTTCGTGCCTATAAATACCCTCTTTTCCTCATTTTCGAGAAGGACGGACACGTTACGAGGATACGGCATACATCGCTAAGCTTCAAATACTCTCTCGCTTTCTCACTTACACTCTCTTGCCATTAAAAACACAAAATACGAGTTCTAGCACTCTTTTTGAATCAAATCGACGAGCGAAATCAAGGTATAGGGGTATAACTCTAGAGCGTACTCACCCAAAACCTTCATTTCGCTTCCTTTTAATTTGTTACATTAGATTAATTACTGAGTTTCTGTTAAACAATAAATTGTAGAAACTCCTATTCCATTGTGTTGCATGTTAAATAGCGTAGGATATTATGTTCTATTTTGTTTTTTCAATGCATTGTTTCCGATTTTCGTGATTCCTTAGTTATATCTTTCAATACTAAATTGTTTAATTTGTTGTTGGTCTAGCGGATCGATCCAAAGGCAGCTGAATTTCTGTCAATACTAACATGAGTTGTTTGAGCGTTGGTTTTAGCGATCGTGAGGGCGTTTTCATTGATGATTCATATATATTCTAACGGATTTGTTTGTTTGTGCAGACGACAAGGTAGGGATGATTGTAAGTATTTTGCTATATATTATTGGTTGAGATCTAATGGAGAAGCAACCCTTAAAATGAGAAGGTGAGAAGCATCTTGGCCGTTATTTTTCGAAGATGGACGGCTAGGATGGTGCATATAAGTTTTTAGAATGTCGAATTGTTCCGCAGTCAAATTTTTCGAGTGAAATATGCAGCATTTATTATTAAAATGATATGCACATGTCATAGTATAGTATTCATTACAAAATTATGTCACATTTACTTATTTCTGAGTGAAATAACATCTTGACTTAACCATTGCAAAAAATTTCCACACATCAGGATTGCTTCTTCCAGCGCTTCTCATTTTAAGAGTGTTCTTCTCGTACTTTGATCATAAATCCTAGTATATATATGGTCGGTTAACGCCGATTTCTGAATGGAAGGTCAGCACGATTTAAATTTGCCCACAAAGTGAGAGCGTGTAGGAACAATCAATTGGTTGCGTGTGATTTTGAATGTGCAAGTTCCGTCCGCACATCTTCAGGGTCTGGATCTTCTCCCGGCTATTGAGAGTTCCGTCAGCCGGCACTCTGCCGGGTTTTGATTTGAGTTTTTCGTCCCGCAACACAAAAAATTCCAACGGGCATACAACACGCATGGCGCCGCGGATAACAGGAAACTAACCTTTGTTTTGAGGGTACGCCGAAAGGGTAAATCAGCGGTCCGCCAGCAACGTTTCTCATGAGTTTGCTCTCCGCCCGAATCAATACGTGTTGACTTTCGTCCTTACGCGAGACTATTTCGTCTCTTTAAGACTCAGTCAAGTAGGGGGCTTCTGTAGACACAAGCTAAAAAATGTCTCACCCAAGCATGAGCTAAAAGTGATGAGTATCACCGACATAGTCGCCTTTGTCGCAATTTCGACAACCGGGACTCGTGAATATCAGCAATTGACCACTGCGTAATGTAGGAAGCAATCGAAATATGTGAAGTCACTCGAAATTATTGGGTTCAAAGGTCAAATACGACAGGGCATCAAAATTTTTCTTATCGGTTTTTTCTCCCGTCGATAATCTCAGAAGTTTTCAACAAGTTAACACTGGGCGATTCTTTCATGCCTTTTTTGGTTTTCATGCATGTTCAGTCACATTTTCTGAATCGCCAGCTGAGTATTTTAAAATTATTTTCTCTGATTTTTTCTATGATTTCCTATTGAATTTAGCAAAATGTTTGAATAATACGGCAGAGAAATAGCGCAGGAAAATACATGAATAATTAGAGAAATACGCGGAATGTTTAGATCTCCTTAGAGAGGATATTAGCTTTCGTTGTGAAAAGGAGGGCGTCATAGATAATCCGTAATCTTAGAAATCGAGAACTATATGGCAAAGTATTGCCGAATTAAATATTTCAGTATTTTTGACTAAAAAAATATAGGCGGGTAGAAGCTTCGTGCGCTATTACGAGAGCCTGCGTATATACGCAGCCCCCTCTGGGTCATATACGCAGGCCACCTGCGTATATAGGCGCAGCTCCTGCTGCGTATATACGCCAGGGTTTCTTCTCCCTCGTTTTTTCCCTCGTGCTATAAATACATGGCCTGCCTTGCTCATTCCGGACACGATTTTCGAGACACGTCCACTCTTTCTCTCTCTCGCTCTCTTCTCTCATTCACAAATTCTTCACAATACACATAAATTACGAGGTCTTTTGCGTCTTTTGTTTCGTTTTGACAAGCGGAAAACGAGGTTTATTTCTGAGATTACTCAGCTATAATCTCTTCCTTTCTTTTAACTTAATTGATTTAACCATTATTTTTGAGTTTAATGTAATTTACAGCAATGTAGAAACCGACTTTGAATCGTCCTGTAATATGTAGGATCTATTATTCTGCTTTTTAAATTCGTTTTTCGCTAACCATTATTATTATTAATCTCTATCTTGCAATACTAACTGTTAGACACCTGAAAATGTGTCTCCCCAAATGAGTAATCCGTTTGATGAACATACACGCGTTTCATCGCGTTTGTTTCGAAATCAGAAAAGATTGCTTTGAATTCCACAGAAAGTTGGAAAATACAGTGAGGTCGTACTCGGGAACTATGAGCAAAGGTCAAATACAAGGCAAAAATTTTTTCTTTCGGGTTTGTCTCAAAGGTTTTCAAACAAGTTACATGGCGGAATTCTCATGCTTTTTGATCTCTCATCATGTCGCGTCACATTTTTATTGAAATCGGCCAGTATTTTTAAATTATTTTTTCTGACTTGTTCTATGATTTTCTATGATCTTTGCAATTGTGCTTAAATACGCAGAATACGCAAAAATACGTGTGAATAATTAGGGAAATCACCGGAATGTATCTTTAGAAACGTACTTGCGAAAGGAAGCGTCTTAGATAATCCTAATCTTTACAAATCGAGACGTATGGCAAAGAATATCGAAGGCAAAATATTTCAAGTTTTTTGAAAAAATATATACCACAAAAGGGATCGTAATATACGCTGGTAGGAGCAGCGTTATCATACGCTGCCTCATTGAGCCGTTATTACGCTGCCTCAGCGTATATACGCTCTCAGCGTTTATACGAGCATGCAAAGCATTCATCTCTAAATAGCTCATTAATGTGAAGGTATATACGCTGAGTATGAGCGGTATATACGCTCCTCCATGAGCGTATATACGCTCAATCCCTCAGCGATATATCAGCAGGGTTTTGCTGTGCCTCGTTTTTGCCCTCGGCCTTTACAAATATTGCTTGCTTGCTCAGTCCGACACACGCACAATTCCCAGACACTTTCACAACTTCATACTCTCTTCTCTTCTCTCTCTTAAAACCACTCTAAAAACAGCACACACATTACGTTTTAATTCAAAGCATCCGATTCTCTTTCGAATCAACAAGCGCATAAACAAAGGTTGAATTCTGAGATTACGTCACCAATATTCTTTATCTTCACTTTCTTTTAATTTGGACTAACCATTGTTATGAGTTTTTATTGAATTTAAAACAATGAGAAACTCACTTTATTATTGTTTTCATGTAAATATGTAGGGTTTTCACAATGTTTTCAATGGTTTCATTGGTTTTTTGTTTTTCTTACATTTTCATTTCTTTCATATATTTATTGTCATTGTCAATACTAACAATTCTTATTTATCTCTG
>SNQN01006671.1:2820-37263 GCA_008642245.1 Bassia scoparia | reverse complement strand
GCAACTAACTCAGGGGGAACCAATAACGAAAAACGGCATGAAGATGATGCATGTGTTGCCTAARGCCYGTTGTCCATAGTTATCTTATTAGGCATGATAACTCATAATTTCCCGGTATTTGTTAAAGCATATTATGGGTGTGAGACAAGTATGCAAGCACTCGTGCGAGGAATTGAAAGTTATGCCGTAAGATTGCTTTTAATTTGAATTGTCAAGTTGTTATTAGTCAATATTACATGGAAATTTACATAGAAAGTRGAATCTCTAAACAAGCATACAAAAGGGGGTTTAGAATTGAGACGTTAGACTCAAACCTACCTCGCAACACGATGTCGAAGACCAAGGACGTAGCTTCGGACCCTTAGGAACCCTTGTGGAGCCT
Source organism: Bassia scoparia (assembly GCA_008642245.1). NCBI lineage: Eukaryota > Viridiplantae > Streptophyta > Magnoliopsida > Caryophyllales > Amaranthaceae > Bassia > Bassia scoparia. The sequence continues at coordinate 36,881 of SNQN01006671.1, read as the reverse complement.
TAGAACCCTTGAAACCTCCTAGATCTAATGCAAAACAGTGTTTTTGAATGTGTTTTAATGTGTTTAAATGTGTTTGAGAGAGTATTGGAGTGAGTGAGAGCTTGGACGTGAGAGAGAGAGACTTTTGCACCGTCTAAAATTGTCAAAAGTCGAGGGGGGGGGGGGTCTTGTATGTATAGGCAAGGGTCAAAATCGGCGAACTAAAGTAACAACTGGGCGCAATTGCGCCCAGTATTTACCTCATTTTGGCTGATTRGTTTTGCCTTAAATAGCGAGATCGTAATGAAATAAAATCGTGATCACATCAAATAACATATGTGCGTGATTTTATACAAATGAATCTGAATATATTGCAATTCTCGGGATATTTGGTTTCCTCAGGACGCTTTTCTGGAGGTAAAATATCCCGGGGTGGCCCGCTTTGCTCAGTTTTGCGTTTTTGCTTAAGAAATTCGTAAATATTAAACCATAAATCCAAAAATTATGGAAAAAATATGTCATAATTCCTTGTGAAATGTAATATTTTGTGCTAAGAGATTGTGAATTTTGGAGCTACTTTGATCGTTTAATTAATTAATTATTTCAATATTAAATAAATTGCTGGAAACTCGGAAAAATCTCAAAAATGCTTAGAAAAATTCAAAAAAATCCTGAAAAATTCTAACAAAAATGTATAAAATTTATTAAAAATTATTTGAAAATTAAAACTTACTATTTGAGGTGCTAAGTGCTTGGAAAAGGTGCTCGGTGTAAGGGAACTTGCCTTTTTTAGGGCCTGTCATGGTTCTAACTCTCTTGATTTGACTTGTGTGTTGCACGGGGTGTCTTATCATTGGCCGTCTTAGGCTAMGGAAAAATGTAGGAATCTACAATTACCAATGGCCCAATAGAGAAACGAAACAAATCTCATGTCATCGATGTTAGAACCTCTTTGAAACTAGTATTTGGACATCCCTAGCTACTCGAGCTAGGCGTTGTTGCCTCATCCTATCATGAAAAGGTCAAATTACTTCTCCATGGCGCTCCAATAGTTTTTGACACTTCTCCTATGAAGATTCAAGCAATAGGTAGTTTACCTTACAAGTTCAACATGATGACGAAGATGAGGAACATTTGGGATTTTCCACTTCCTTGATCAAAGAATCTCCTTGTGATGCTAATCACACTATCTATACCATACTTAAGAAACAAGGCTACTTCCTAGGAACAACCTTAGGATCRAACAAGAGCATCCTCCTCTTCCTTTTGATTTGCCACAAAAGATTGACAAGTTTGGACTAAGTTGCTTGCCAACTAAGAACGAGATGAAAGAGCAAGCATCAAAATACGCTTCTATGAAGAAGAATGAGCTAAACAATGGACCCTCGATTCCCCCTTATGAGCTCACTCTCACTAATGGATACTTTATCTGAGATGGATAGAATGTTCTTAGCTATGAATTTCCTGAACCTCTTCGAACTCCTAATGGCAAAGAATATCCAAGACTTGAAATGTTTCAAGATTCTTATTTCATTTAAGATYTATAGGTTTAATGATCCTGTGAAAACCATAACACRTATCATTGATTCTAAGTGCATGGGTCTACTTTTCAACATGGAGAAGAAAGAAGACAAATCAAGCATTCAACAGGTGGTGAGTTACGAGTCCTTCGATCCTGTTAAACTAATCGCTCTTACTAGTAATGTTATTTGAGGATGGCCTAAGACCTTAAAGATTCTCGCACCTAATAGCRGCAAAATTCAATTCATTACTAGAGAGGGTCAAATGTTTGATTACTCCGAATCTGAAAAAGAGTCTAAGTCTGAGTCTAAGTGTAGCTTTAAGCATAGGGAGTCTATTGTTAGTGAGGTCAAGGACGTTCTTAAACCTTCCTTTGAGTCTTATAATGTTCTTTCAGCTTCCCCCAAGGCTTCTACTTTTGATGTTATGATTTCTGAATTCAATAAGTCTGCCTTTTGGTTACTCCTCGTCATCTTCCAAATCTTCCATAATTGACTGCTTTAATTATGAAACTGCTGAAAATGAACAAAACAGTGATGAAATTATAAATGAAATGGAACAGCATGTAAAAAAAAAACACAATCAATGAAGATACTGAAGGAGTCGATATCTCGAGCAATGACGAGTCGCAAACGGTTAMGATAGGCCTCAGTCTTATGGTCGATATCTCGAGCAATGACGAGTCGCAATACATTAATGTTAGAGTAAATAAAGTAGGTAAAAGGTAAAAAAAGTTATTTTTAGATTGGTTTGGAACATTTATTTGAAAACGGCCCAAAGAGGAAAGTGGAACATCTAAAAAAAACGGAGGGAGTAGAAAACTATGGAAAGAAAAGGGTTGCAAAATCAATAGCAAAGCACCTAGGGTTACTACGGTGCCCAACCATACATATGATCAATGCSYATCAAAAGGATTTCCTCAATTCAACGTTACTGCAAATGTGACACTAGCATTGGAAAGTGGATGGAATCATCTCCCAAGTCATCCAACCATACCAAGCCAAGCTCAAATTCTAATCCTAACAAGGTCTAGTCATGATCAAGTAAGCTAGCAACCCTAATTAAACCTCCAGTCCCTTGAATGGATTGAATAAGGCAATCCCTCTCACATCAAGCCTTGGGTTGCTAAAACCAATACAAAATATGATCAAGAATCCACAATTTATGGAGCAAATGATAATGAATTGAGTTAATATATCATTTTGGCCTTAATCAAGCATTGTTGGGCTCCTTAGCTACCTAGGCTAGGAAACTACTCAAAAAACATGTTTAAAAACATCAAAGCAACAAAATCAAAGCTAGAAAACAAAAAGAAGCCATGAATTCACAAGTATGAATGAAAAAATAAGGGTAATCAATTTCTACTACAAATCACAACGAAAATCAACAAGAAGTATATCAAATTGAACAGAAACTACTCAAGATTCAATATATGAACAAAAGAAATCAAAATCAAAACTTAAAAAGAAGACCCATAAAACCTTGAAAAACAAAAKATGGCAAAGAACACGAATTAAAGTTGCGGAAAAACTAAAAACAATTTCTACCATTASACTCACCTTGAAAAATTGAATGGTATTAATATAAGAATTACAAGATTTGATTAAGTATTAAATATTTTACTAGCGATTTTGTGAAGAACACCAATGGTTTTCTCTCTCCTAATACTAAGGACAAAAATGAAGAAGATTATGAAATTGAAAGAAAATTAGAAATTGCTATCTAAAAAAAATAAATTCTAAAACTCTCCTTGTTTCTCTCTTTCCTCACAATCCTCTCTATATCACACTAACTACAAGTTTTCTGAAAAATAATCACAAGTATGTCATTACTAATATAACATGTGCCAAATTTTGCTCCTAAAAGTCATCTAAAACCTAGTTAAAACCCAGTCAARAGGCCAAGCATGGGCCCAGGCGCGGGRGTGAAAATCGAGGTGCGGGCTCGCTGAAGTTTTTTACTCAGAAGAGAAAAGAGGAGAAAACGAGGCGTGAGCTCGCCACCGTAGCCTTGGTTTGTAGGAGATAAACAAAAGTAGGAGGCGGGAGCTCGCCTGAGCTGGCGCGGGCTTGGCATGACACTACAACAAATTGTCACTTGTGCCACGAATTATGCCACATTAATTTTATTTTCATGGCAAAATCTATTTAGCCACGAGAATAGCAAACTGTAAGACAAATCAAGTAAAAGCAAAAAAGTTATGCCACGCAAATTATCTTCTCATGGCAAATATTACACTTATGCCACGATTAGTTACTCTCCTATGGAAAACATAATAATTTAGCCACAAAATAATCTTTATGTGACAGATATTTTGCTTATACCAGATGTAATTACTCTCCCGTTACAAAATTAACACTTTTGCTACCATAACGATTTTCATGTATGTGGCAAATATAAGACTTACACCATAAGTATTTACATCCATCCCGTGGCAAACTTGACACTCATATTCACTAGATTACAATATTCTCGTTGCAAATGTACATTTATGCCATAGTATAATTTTTAACCAACAATACATATTAAATCACATGAAGATATACACACACGATAAGATTTAGGAATAAGTTTTTAATAGAAAATAATGATTTAGTATTATCTAATGTTTAAAAAAATTGTGAAAATCATTCATATGTCTCTAATGGAATTTATCCGTGTCATTTTTTTTAGAATTAATATAATTTTTGGCGAGAAAATTAAAACGGTTTCATTCATAGGATAGACAAACGACACTTACAATTTGACAAAACATCAATTGACATCACAGAACTTGTAAACTTTGCATTACTAAATTGATTTAATTAAAGGTAGCTTAAATAATTCCCTTCATAGAATTAAAACTTGTATAATACATAAATATAAACAATATTTAAGTTTCAACAACACAAATGACTAAAATCTAGTAAATATATAATAAACGCCACAATTTCACTATTTGACATAATTTCTTTAATTCACAATTTTTAAGGTAAAACCTCAAAGCTCACACTAGTATAAAAAGACTTATGACGCAACACATACGTTGACATATTGTGGTTTAAAAAACTGCTTTATAAAATGTTGAATAAAAGAAAAAACATAAATGATGCTATTTTAGTGAACCTTATCATAAAATCATACAGTATTATATGATGCAATCCGTCTTGCATGGACCCGGTCCATAGTAAACTTATTGTGGACCTAAGAACATCACGTGATTACTAACGGCCCAACAGCACCATATACATAATGAATAAAACGTAAATTACTAATAACTAACGCTCAACTAAATCATTCATCTCTCAACTACATCATCTCAGAGCTTCTCTCTTCTACAATTACTCTACACCTACAATCAAAACAATGAATGAATCATCATTAATTTCACAAATAGATCTGAATCAATGCATATAATTAATACATTGAGCAAAATAATCGAAGAAGAAGATCGACAATATCAAAGTTCGAGAATCGAAGAAGAAGATCGAGAATATCAAAGGTTCGAGAATCGAAGAAGAAATACATAAAATCGAAACTCGTTGCAAATAGATTTGAATGCTTCTGCTATTGAACAAGTAGAACTTCATTTTCATATTTTATTCTTCAATTTATAAGTTATCGAATTTGATTTATCATATAAATTGTAATATATGATAATTCTATATAAAATAAACAGAAACGAATAGTATAGAAGATCAACAGCAATTTCAATCTCAAAAGCAGCTGCATGCAATTAATCAGGAAAATCCAGCAACTCTTCAACGAATCAAGGTAATTAGAATGCAGTATTGTCAATCTCTGTTTTATAACATAATGCAAATGTGGTTATTTATAAATCGTACAACAAATGAACAATTTAATACTAATGTCATACTAAATTCATATTATATAATTCTATTATGATGTTATGTATTTAACAGATAAAACAAAATAAAATTATTTTACGATATAATATACGTTATTGTCATATTTGTCATTCTAATAGGAATAATATACTTGTTACTTACGAGTAATGTCAGGACATTTGTTATTATGTTATTTAAAACTTATATAACCTAATATAGTGATATGAAATGCTCTGTATTGTTATTTAATCTTATTAGTCATATGTATATAATGTACTTTTATGTCATATTTATATGATTCTTTAATATCATAAATGTACTATCTCTGTTACGGAGGGATTAGTTAAGTTACGTATTATAATGTACTTATGTTCATATTGTGTGATTCTAATATGATAAATGTAGTTAAGAAATTTATGATAAATCAAAAAAGTCTATTATGCTATTTATTATATAACATATTATGTATTTAATATTATATTATTCATCTAATACCTATTATGTACTTTACTATTTATGAATAACTAAAGAAGGTTTGCTTTTATTTTTTTTATATGTAATTGTATATATGCTTACATAATATACATTTTAAAATGAATATATGTTCAAATAAGAACTTGAGCATCTTGTTAGGATAAACAAGATCAACATGATGGAAATTTATATCTATATAAACAAACATGCTTCAATAGTAGGTTTTGGGTTAGAAAGGCAAGCACAGACCAAACCCAACAACTTTTAACATAAAAGAAAAGTACTATCATTGCACAGCAGCAGGGAGATGAACACTGGGAAAAGAAGAACAAGGAAGAAGAGCAAACAATGATACAATAACAAGCATAATTAACAGAAAAAAGCTCCAACAAGAACAAAAGAAAAGAAGGCCAAGAAGAGTCATGATTACTAGAACAAATGTCCTGCATACATCAGAGCAAAATAAACAAAGATGGTTTTCAGAAGTAATACAGCATGTTGTTCACCACAACCGCCCTCTTACAAGAGAAACACAAAGTCATAATTACAGATCCGAAAGACAAATCTCATCTCCAAAGCAGAATACAATTCAGGCAATGCATGAATGTGGTTTAAGACCAATAGATCTTTATAACTACATGGTTTCTGAAATTGGTGGTGAGGAGTTGTTGGATACTCACTAAAGACCACTTTAACTGCTATATAAGCTTAAAATGAAGCCTATTGAAGGAAAAGACTCGCAGAATGTTGTTGATGAATATATGATCAAATAAAGAGGAAGATAACTTCTTTTTAGAGTGAGATTGAATGAAGAGGAAAGGTCTCATGCTTATTTTGGAGGGATTTATGATGCTTGATGATTATAACATCTTTGGTGATGTTTTAGTGTTTGATATACATACAGAACTAACAAATACAATCTCATTTGTGCTCTATTTGTTGTAATCAACAATCATTGGAAGAATTGTATGTTTACATGCGCGTTTTTAGGAGACAAAACCAAGGAATCATTCGAATGGGTCTTTGAGACATTCTAGAAGTCAATGAGAGGAAAAAATCCATTACTATCTTTAGTGATCAAGATGCTGCAATTCCTGCTGGAATTAGAAAGGTAATCTTAAAAGTGATCAACATATAAATTATTCTATGTCACAGGTTTTTCCCTCTGCAAGAAACAGATTGTGTTTATGGCATTTAGCTCAGAATGCAAATGCAAGAATAGGAATACTCAAATCAGATAAAGATTTCAAGATATTTTTTACAAATGTTTGAGGGGTGCATAACAAGGAAGAATTTGAATAAAATTGGAGTTTTATGTTACACAATAAATTAGAAGATGATGATTGGTTCAAGAGATTATATACATAAGAGAAAAGTGGTGCACTGTCTTTAACAAGGATTTCTTATTTGTGGAATCCTTTCGTCATAAAGGAGCGAGAGTACTAATCATGCAGTGGAATCAGGCTAACAAAACAACAAGTCTTACTGATTTCTATGCAATTTTCCAAGCTACAATCAATAGATGGAGAAGATAAGAAGAAAGAGATGATTTCATTTGCACGAGAGGGATACCAAAGTCTGATCTTTGCATGAGTTCACTACTTAAACATGCAGCGAATATATATACACATACTCTTTTAAGAGATTTTGAGGAAGAGTTTACATATGTTATGGCTAGTAATTGAGTTGCATAGTAGAGATGAGACAAAATTTACATATAGAGTGTTCATCAATGTATCTTTGTTCTTCTCAATTAGTTGAATTCAATTTTCTAGAAAGATTTTAATCTGCGGATGCAAGAACTTTAAAGAATCAGGCTGGTTATCCTTCCATTCAATTAGAATCTTACACTTGCATTCAATTCCTGAAATACCAGAAAGGTATATATCACAAAGATGGTCTAGATTTGCAAAAAGGGACATTTGGGAGAAATATGATAATAAATAGAGGGCTTCTGGAATACTTTGATTTTACACCATGGAGATTACATATGATAAGAAGTAATAAATGATTAATATTCTATATTTATATGAATTATGTATTTAAATCTGATATTATGCATTATCTTTAATACGGTACTACACCTAATTTTGAAGAGCCATACTATTGAAGAGGCAGAAAAATAATAGAAGATTCTTACAAAGAGTCGCAAATCAAGGTTGAAGAAGTTAAAAGAAGCAGAAAGGAAGGCTGTTGAAGAAAATTAAAAGAATTAGAACAAACAATCAATTGATGAAACAATGTTGGAGAGAAGTCAAACCACAACAGATATGGTATCTTTTTAGACCCCGACAGAGCTGTCACAAAAGGAAAAGATAATAAAGATCAAAGGATCTTATGACTCATACAAGAACATCAAAAAAAGGTAAAAAAAGCACAAGAGCTTGGTTCCAAAACACAATAGTTCAAAAGAACACCTGTTTTAGTGCATTTATTTTGTATTTGTAAATTAAACACATTTATAAGTTTTACGTTTCTAATAGCATATAGAGTACCATAATTACTTATCAATTGTTATTATATCATATTTCATTAAATATGTATATGAAACTACATAATATAATCTAAAAGTATATATTAATATTACAAAAATTATTAATAACAAAACGTACAATATCATTATAAATACATAGATGAAATGAAATTATTTCTAAATACATAATATAATTATAATCGATATATAATATAAATACAAATGTATAGTACATACATATGACTACGACAAAATATATTATAAATAGATAATATAAATCATAAATATAATACAATACAGGTACTAATCATAATATATTAAAAGTACATCTTATAGTATAAGTAATAATAAATCATAACATGAAACACCTCATTAATATGTATTTAACACTCTATAAAAGTTAATATACCTTAACAGAGGAGTATTAAGTTACATTATAAATGACTTTTGAAAATCATATTAATTATATATATTATAAAGCAATATGTACTTATACTTAACATTATGTAATTCTAATACCATATAGTATTTATCACGTAGTACACATTATATATCCATAGTACATAAATAAATTTATATACATAATACACACAAATAAATACTATAAAAACTCAAGATAATTTTCATTATATTAACAAAAGTATCCTATTTCATTATATTCAAAAGTAATAATATTCTACCAAAATATCAAAATTCTTTCAAAAGCTATAATATATAAAACAATAATACCTCCAAATATCATAATATAATACTATATAACGCAGGCACATCTTCAAATACCAAGAAAATTTCTTCCTTAGTTGCATTTTCCACTTTTCTATCAACCAGCTTGACGTTTCTTCCTCCATATAAATACTGTCAAAGCAAACAACTTCGAACTTCTCACTCTCTGAACCTATTCAAACGATTAATGTGTGTCATAGTAGACAAATTCTCCAATGCTTGCATGTGTTTTACCTTCGCATATCCTCAACAACAAGTTTGGAGAAGACATGAAAGAGTAATATGTCTGGATTAGAACAAAAACTCGGAGCAGATTCGAGTGAAGACAAATCTACAATTCAAAATAAAACAAAAATATAAGCATAAAAACATTTAAAATACAACAATAAAATAAAAAATAAAAAAACAAAATAATTAATTACCTTTTGAAGACCAAACTATAGTCTTCATTGAGGAGAACTGTCTAAACCAAAAGAAAAAGAAAAGAATTTTTTTCTTTTTTGGTAGAAAATAAAGGAGCAAAACTAATGAACAAAAAATAGGCAATCACATAAGTTTAAATAAGAAAACTGAACAAGTGTGAGTTACTTTGAAACGTAATAATGGGTAAAGAAGTGGAAAATGCAACTGAGGAAGAATTTGTCATGGGGTTCGTGTAGTATAATGACTTTAAACTATATTAGAAATATATATTTATAGTTGTATAAGACTTTAGTTATAGATATTTAGTGTATACGATATATATTATAGTTTATATATAGTATTAATATATACAATATGTATACAATATTCAAAATAAATATTATTATTAAAGTATATATAATATCATTCAAATACATTATGTTCACACACAGTAAAATATAAAATATATAATTAAAATATATTATATAATACAAAAGTGTATTATATATCTTATTAAAGGACACAAATCATACACAAAATACATAATAACCTTATTTGTAAAACTTATTAAATCTTTGTTAAGTATATAAAACATTCTTAATACTATAATATGAAAAGTCATATACATAATAGTTAAATAATATACAAACAAGTTTAAAGAACTTCATAATAACATCAAAACATGCAAACATTGTTTCTTAATCAGAATCCAATAAAAACTACACAAAATATTACATAAAGTTTCAAATTAACTAAAAACCTAATTTAGAATCTAAGATTAATCCTACAGTCTTCTTTTCTTTCTTTTTCTTATCATCTTCTACATTACAATGACCATTCTTTTCTTGTGTTCTCTCTGGCACTGGGGCATTGACACTTTGTCTTCAACTTACTTCATGTTTTCATCACTCCATACATTTGAAGTTGTTCTCTCTTTTTGCTTTACAGTCTAAAAGATTCTCCCTTCAAGATATAGTCAGAGAGAGCCAAACTGCAGCCAATGCAACCCTGTTTTTTTCTACCAAGCAGGCTACAATAAAAAGTTACATAATGCAAAACATATAATATTCTAAATAAATACATATATTATACAAAATAACATAAAAAATAAGTATAACTTACCATATGTTCAAGTATTCAACTGTTGAACTCAACACTTCCATCAAACAAAAGCATATGTGTTAACACATACATCCACAATTAAGGTCCATATGGTCCTTGTTTCCAATCTCCTCGAACATTAGGGACTGCACAATTCTTCAATAGAAATTCAGCCCCAAGAAATTTTTATAAAAATTCTTTAAGACATTTGGGAAATCAAACATCCAATCTTTCCAATCCTTATTTCATTTATCCCCATCTCTATATCATCGTCTGTAAATCATTATTAAAAAATATGGCTTTCTTCTTCGAATCAGCAACCAAACATGATAAAGTGATTGACAGATTCTAACAAGCATGGAATGAAAATTGCCTGTTCAAAAAAATTGATATTAAACAGATATTAAAAGAATATAATTAAAAAAATGTGTTAACAAAAAAATAGTATAACCTTTTTAATTTCTGAATGAACATGAATTTCATTCATTTCAAACTGAAAACTCKAAACAGTATGAATCTCAGTCAAGTTGTCCATTTTATCAGCATTAACAGCCTCAAGAAGAGTAGCCTACAATACAAAGAAAATAAACATTCATATCCAAAAACTACATATTATACTACACAAAATATATAATATTGTTATCTAATACACGAAAAGAACTATATATTCATAACACTGTATAAAACAACAGCATAAGACAATAATAAATAAATGAAGTTAATTATATAATATAATATCCAAGTGCATAATAATTATTTAAATAATTAATTATATAATAACACAAAACATAATATTATTTACTACTATATAATATGCTTTACAAATACATAATATCATTTAAATATACATAATAATAAACTCACATCAAGAAAAAAGAAACATAAAATTTAGAAAAATTATATAATTTATTAAATAAAAAAATGGAAGATAATTATAATACTTACTCCCGCTGCTGATCCAAAGTTTATATTCTTTGGTTTCTTATTATTGGTTGCAATAGACATTTCATTTATGTTCAGCATCACGTCAAAAATTATCAATGCAAGCCTCAAATATTTCAATTTCACTAGCGATCGCAAAAAAACTCACTTCTTGGCAAGAAGAACACATCATTTTTTGCTTTGAAAATCACTTCACTATACACAAAAAATACATAAATTAAACARTGTATTAGAGTAATCAAAACTATATAATATACTAACAATCAACAAAATATTGTTGAAAACCACATAATATCAAAAACATTTATATTATTATATTCAACTAGATTCAAAGATATATAATAATATCTAAAAGCATATAGATATTATAGAACACACATTTTAAATTAAATAACATATATATTAAATAAAAGTTTAAACAAATCAATTCATATATATAATAAATGATAACATATTGTTATTAAAGCGAATAAATAACTGCCAAAAACAATATTGAAACATTACATAATATTAATATACAAGTTTATTCATAATATATAATATGAAAATTAACATCATCAAACAGTGTAAAAAGTTAAAAATTAAAAATTTACTTTGTTCTAGAGGTTACATTCACATGAATAATTACAACCTCTTTCAAAAAAATAGGAAGATTTTCCAAATCCTTTTCATACTTCTTCATCATTGGTGACTAGAAGAAAGGTTGTTCAAGAAGTGTTCTTCCAAATTCAGAGAACATTTTGAGGTCCAACTGACAACTTCTTCTGAAAGCAACCCAAGCATTTGTCCGGATGAGAGTACTTTCATTCTCAAAAATTGAATTAAAACATTATAAACATCTATCAGCTTTATCACTACGTTGAGAGACAGAACAGATGGAAACTTTCGGATTAGCATCAACAGTATTTCCTTGAAAGTTACACAATGAGTGACTTCATCAAACATTTTGAAACAATCAGTATCAAAATATCATCCAAAGAATCCTGTGAGGCATTCAGTAGCTGCCGATCCTTTTTTCTTTTCTTCTCCTCTACACTCTTCTTGAACTCATCAATGTAAATGAAGAACCACGTGCATTCTCTCCATTGCAAAAATAATGCATGAACAGACTACATTTAAAAAAAAAAAAATATAAAACAAAATCATTTATACACACTAATACAAATAAAAATTAGTAACACTAAAAATCATAATACATAGAATAATATATTAGATTTCAACATAAATTCTCACAACAAATGAATATATACATACTATCATCCAAAAGTACTAATATGACATAAGCTAACATAATAAAAAATTATAAAAAAGAAAATATACACATAACTACTATTATACTTCACGAAATATATATATATATATTTATATAATACATAATAAGAACTATAAATTCATAATATTATTCAAAATAACAAAATAACAGAATAACCTAAAAATGAAATTAACTACTATATTATTTACTACTATATAATATTATTCACAAACACATAATATCATTTAGATACACATAATAATAAACTCACATCATATGCAGATTTAGCAATCTGTTCATCAGTTTCTGTCCCTACAGGAAAGTTAAACTCAAGCTTCATCTTTTTCTTCTTCTTTTTCACATCTTTAATCGCAGGTTCTTCATTTGAAATAAAATTTATTGGTTGAGAAGAAGTGGGAGCAGCAGCAGATTTAGAAGTGGGAGAAGCAACAGATTTAGAAGCCATGTCAATCATTGGTTCCTGAGACTTTTTCTTAACTGGCTTCTTCAAATTGACATGACCATCAACAAATTCATAATGCTCGCTAATACGAAAAGAATTATCCAACATACCAGTACCAAATTTCCCACTAGCTTCAGCTATATACACCTTGTTCTAAGTCGTCGTTTGTCCTAATACGGAAGAAGAGGGATAGACTGTGGAATCCTTTCACCACCAATTCTGAAATGGTGAAAATATATAAGCGTTAACATAATAGCACATCCCTCGAATGAACATGAGTTCCCCTTTTTTATCAAACGTTCATGATGATTGATAGTGGCATACTTCAACCTCTCAACAACATACTTGCACCAATTATACTTGTGTATGTTGTKAATGTCCTCGGCAACAAACACCAACCTTAAATCAAGGTAAGAACTTGCTGTTGGAGCCAAAGAAGATGAGGAAACCATCATCAACCACAACTTCTTGAACAACCTTACATCTCCTTTTTCCTAAATTATTCTTCTTATTTCCCTATCAACAACAGTCAGTGGAATAGTACCTCCTTGTTCATCTATCACATTGAAGTACCGTCTCCATTGTGCTTTTAAATTGTAATGTGGATTCTTTGCAGTCGGACCCCTTGACACTAAAAACACATCACGTCCAGACATAGGGAACATATACAGGTCATACACATCATATTCACTTAGTATGAACTCCTTCGTATCAGATATACTAAATACAGAAGTACCGCCATTAAAATTCTAGACTAGCCATGCAAAGAGTGTTTTATCACATCTATTCATCTTCAACTCAAGCAGTGACCCAAAAACCCATATCAATTACAGCTTGTCTATATACACCAACCAACACCTGATTCAACTTGTAGATTCTAGTAGGACTACGTGTTGACTTTAATGTAGGAWCAAGTGATTTGATGTCCGTCAAAGATGAAATACCCATAGAATCCAATACCAATTGAACTCTATTCGAAGAAATTGGTCTCATAGATGGTGCAGCAACTATTTTTTTACCATCATTTTCTTTCACTGAAAAAATTATAAAAATAATATCAATAATTCATAATAAGAAATTGAAAAATATCATTCAATTTATATTATGATTTTACGAATACCTTCTTCGTACTCTAGGTCATCATCAYAACTATCATCGTATTCATCATCAMATTGTGAAGACCTAATATTTTCAGCAGATTGTACAAGCTGATGTTCACTACCTATAACATTTAAACAAAAAAAAAGACTTCATCATAAAACAATATTTAAGATCATTACAAAAGACATAACATAATCTGAGTATAAATAATKTAATATAAAAGATCATAGTATTATTCAAAATTACATAGTATGAAAGATAATAATATTATTCAAAAATACATAATATAACCTAAACAGAACATAATGCATAAAAAATGTAACATTYCATAATATGCATATACATATTATTAAAACTGCATTAAAACTTTATACCTTCAAAATGTGCTGGAGAATTCATTCGTCAAGATAGCACATATTTACTTTGACTACTTTCCTCTGTAAAATTCAAGATTACCAATATTTCAGTTAACACATAATATTAAAGTTAACAATATAGTATTAATATAATATATATTTTACCACTGAAAGAATTTTAAAATCATTGAAAACTAAATTATATAAAACAAATATACATAATATCAACTAGAACAACATAATATCAAGAAAATATATATGACGAGACGTAGACTAAGAAAACCTATAAATACATATTTGACAGACACACAAAGCACGCACAAATACATTTTATCATTTAAAAAACGACTATATACAACACAACTACATGAGAAACCCTAAATAATAATAATACATAAACAAGATACATAATATTATCTGAACACACATAATATCAACTATAAGAACATAATATCAACAATGGATACATAACAAAACCTAAACTACGAAAACCTAAGAATACAGATTTGACAGACACACAAAGCAGYCACAAAAACATTTTGTCATTTAAAAAAAGACTATATACAACACAACTACATGAGAAACCCTAGATTATATCAAATAATAATAAACACACAAGATACATAATATTATCTGAATATACACAATATCAACTATAAAAACATAATATAAAAAAATGATACATAACAGGACCTAAAGTACGAAAACCTAAAAATACAGGTTTCAGATACATAATATTATCTGAAAATACATAATATCAAACACAACAACATAATATTATGTTATGCCTAAACTTTGTCATCCTAGGACTGTGGTTAAACGCATTAAAAATTTGTGTATGCACAGGATTGTGGGTGTTATGCCTAGGAAGGTTAGTGATAAGAATAGAGCTTGGATGCTTAGGATGCTRAGTTGAAGGTTTCATGGTAGATGCTGTATATGATTAGTTGCTCTCTTGAACCCTTCCTAGAAGGTGGCCTGAGATGTCAACCATGATACTTTTGCATCTACTGTGGTTCGTTTGGTCATTATGTATTGTATGTTTTGACTCTTTTTCTCTTTTTTAATGTAGTTTTAATTACCTTTTCAAAAAAAAAAAAAAACAACATAATATTAAGAAAAGCTACATAAAAAGATCTAATATTACGAAAACCGAAAATTAGAGATTTGTGACATACAAAAAGCATGCACAAATACATTATATTATTTAAAAACCGTATTATTACAAAAACTACAAAATAACATAAAACATAATATCACATAAAACTACAAAATAACATTTAGAACTACATTATAACATTATCTAAACAACTGCGTAACTTAACAATGTAGAAACATTAGATTTTACACGAAACAAAATAACAACAACAATTACCAATATCACTAACAAAAACATAATATACATAGAACTAAATAACATACACAATTCACATAAAAACAGATCTAATAAAAAATAAAAAAATTCAAAAAATATCGAGAATAAAACAATACAACGTTTAGAAAAACATAAAAACAGATCTAAACCTTGAATAGACTTCTCAATTGAAGGAGGACGACCGATAGAACTTCTCATCTTCTTCTTTTTTAAAATCAGTTTTGTCGAATTTCGCAAGTACTTTATCACTAGCTTTCACCGTTTTTTACACACTGATCCTCGCCAATTTAAGAAGTTTTTTTAGAGTTCCAGTCTTCATCGTTATTTTAGCCATTTCTAAGAAATGAAAATGCAAAAGATGAAGATGAAAATGCAAAAGAAAGATTATAGAAGATGAGAATAGAGAATGAAGAGAGAGAAAAATGTTGCACTGCAACAGTTGAAAATGGAGGAAGAAAAGCAACTGCAACTTTTTGAAGAAAGGAATCTTAAAAGCCGCTTTTTATGGAAACGTGAAATCGTGTACTATAAGTTTACAAAATATCACGTGACGTAGATTGGGTTCACAGTAACTTATCGTGAAACGGTCTATATTAGTCTTTGTATATATGATGGGGTTTAATGTTAGTTTTATTTTCCCACCTCTAAGGCTCTAACCCAACACATTATACAAGTACCAACACATGCCCTTCTACTCTATCTCACACACACACACACATAACTGTCCTCATTCATCGACAACATTTTAAAAAATCAATTTCGCTTTCTTCTCTTCTCGCCATCACCATGCTCACCGCGACAGCTAGAACTCAGAGCCGTTGCAGGCACTCCTTGCGACTGCTCGATAACATTGCYGTTCACAATACTCTATGGATGTTCGCCACCGGCGCTTCTACAATTGTAAGATTTGAGTTTGGCTCACCGTCGCACCACTATCGTTCTCGAAAACCACCACACCATTGCAATTCTAGGTTTGATTGTTTATTTCCTTTTTATTCTTTTCTTTTATTCTTTGGGAAATTGATTATAAACATTAAGTTGTTTTAMTTTTTATTAGTCTAAAATGGAATAATTTGGCGATGATTTCTTTCACGAATTTGGGATATTTGGTGGGATTTTAGTGTTCATGATTTGGTATATTTTTGGGGCTTTTAGGGTTTGTGAACTTTGGTGGAAATTTTTTGGGTTTTGTGCGAACTTTGCCTCTTCTGTTTTTGCTGGTATACTCATTTAAATCTAGCTTGATTTTTTATGAAATAACTTGACAATAAAATTGTTGCACACCAAGTTTTTGATGAAATGCTTGAATGGAGTCGTTTGATAAAAATTTGAATTGTAATTCCTTAATCCTTTTCTTTCTTACGGATTAATGGCTATATACATAATTTTCCAGCTATATGTTGATTTTTATTGTTTAATTCAGTTCTGGAAGAAATTTGTTGTGTTAGCATTTTAGTTTTATTTGATTTTGCTGATTAAATATGTAATATATAGTGGTTAAAAAAGTTTATTTAGTGTTTATTATTATGTCCTCTTGAAGGAGGAATTTTTACCCTAAACGACTGAAACTCTAAAGGAACATTGCCTAACATATTACTGTAGGTAGGAGATGCCAAAGCCATTCATTTGTGTGAAAATTATTGCATCATGTTTGTGTTTATTGTTTATCCAACATTTTTTTCATTTTAGCGATATGTTCATTACTGATTGTGTGTCATATCTTGCTCTATGCCTTGTCTCAGTTTCACTATAATCCATAAAGGGTGTTATTTCTACTTTTTTAGCTTTGGCTCACTAATAATGATCAGGTTCAGTATGCTTGTGTTGATGCTTTCTTCTCTTTTCAGTTAGCTAAGGCGTTTGGGTACCCTCAATTTAATGATGATGATAAAGAAGAGGTTAAAGCAGAAGACGATTATGATTATGGCGAGGGGTGGTTTAATGGAGGTCAATATTTTGACTATGACGATTACTTCAATCCCATTAATTATGATGAATATAGTGAGTATAATCCTGGCATTTGCAACCCTTTTAATCTCTACATGTTTGATTTTGAAGAGGACAATTAATTCTGGTCAACATGATTGGCAAATTACTGGGTTAATTTTGTTTCCTAGTTAGTATATATTGTCAATAATATAGAATTCAAGGCTTGGGTACGTGATGTATTAAGTGTCTTTCATGACTAGCGAATTTCAGTATTAAATAGCAGCTGCTAAACTGTGGTATACTTGATAAACTGTGCGAAGATGGTTTAATACCATGTACCATGCTTATCCTAGGTGGCAACGTACTTCAAGGTAACTAAATTCGGATGAACAAATATGTCATATACTTTGCAGATTCTTTTCTTCCTTTATTGTAAGGTGAAAATAGATTATTGACAGAGTACTGGTTATAACAGGATTGTGATCATCAAAAGTAAAAGTGACTATTATTGTGGGCATCTTACTCGTCAAGTAACTGCTTCTACCCGTGTTCGGAATTGGAGTAGTAAAAGTTGTGGATAGTTTTGGCTTCCTCCAGGCAGACCCTCTGTATCACTTTGTATTGATGCTTTAGTCCACACTGCCTCCACTACCTTCTGCTATGGCCATTTGTTAGTCAGGAATTCTACTCTCAATGTAGCTTTTTTGTTTTATACTTCTTGTTTTAGTAATGTGGGATTGCAAATTTAAATATAGTCTTACACTAAATAAATTATTTTCTGGCTTATGCGATGTTAGCCATGACTTTTATAGTCTTAAARGTGCAAATTCGAATTATGATTGCATCGCAATTAAAAGAAATCTTCCTCAGTTTTGATATTTTTGATTTACCTAAGTTTACATACGGGATTGCAGGAACCATGATGTAGTTATTTGATGTCGGACAAGAAAAGTGCTCAGTGATGATGCTCTAGACATTTTTGCTGCTCCTGCTCTTACGTTCTAGACTACTGTATTCATGAAAATACTATCTTGAACAAAAGAATTCTAAAGCCAAACATGTTCAGACCCAACCCCAGCTAAAATTTTCAAACCCACCATGAATAGCGGGTGGGTATAGAGTACAATTTTGACGATTGTCCTATATATATATATATATATATATATATATATATATATATATGGGAATAGATCTGGACCATCAATATGAAATCATAGTCATGGCATTTATATAATTATTTCAACCTTTCTTTTCTTCCTTACCCTTCACACGATTCTCTCTCCTCCATCACCTCTCACATGTTTCTCACTCCTCCTACCTCTTTCAGTCTCTACACTATATTATCGCAACAGCAGTCTGAGTCTCCACGCCCTAGGCCACATGACCCTAACCACCACATTAGCTCACCAACCATACTACAACCAATGACCTTTCTTACACAAGTGAACCTGCGAACCCAACCTTGCGAACTACCCTGCGAACCAACGAACCTAGACATGAAAACCCACGAGCAACGAAAAATCAAACCACCCTTCGAACCCACCTACAACAGCCCTATATATAAWCGCACCTAAGCTGTTTGCCACCGTCACTTTTTCCCATGCTGACACCTCCATCYAGAGACAGAGCAAGACAAACCCCAATTTTTTGATTTGGGGTGTTTTTAATGGTGTGGTCAATTCATCAAGTGGTGGGTGGGTATTGAAGCAAGAGGTGGGTGGGATGACTTAGGGCGGAAAAGTGGATGGTTGTGGTGGGTCAAGGTTGGTGTGCCGATGGTTGTAGTAGGCGCGGTGAGTAGTGGTTGGCGTAGTAGTTGTAGTGGTGGATGCAATGAGTGGTGCAGCATGAGTCGGGCTGGTGCGGGTGAGGGTTGTGAGGGTGGGCTGTGAATCCTGTGATGGACTAGGCAAGTAAAGGTTGTGAGGGTGGGCTGCAAGTGAGGGTTAGTGAAGGGAGGAGAAAGAAAATATCAAACGCAAATGTCCTAAATTGTAAAAATGTCCTACATTATATTCGCAAATGTCCTAACACTACAAAAAAAACTCGTTTTAGGGACGGACTGAATCCGTCGATAAATTYGCGAAATCCGTCGCTAATATGATTTAGCGGCAGAATTAGGGACAGATTCCGTCTGTTCCTAAAACCTTCATCGCTAAGTGAAATTAGCGACAGATTTCAAAAATCCGRCCCTAATTAAGGGACGGATTTGGTATTCAGGAAATCCGTCCCTAAATTAGGGACAGAAATTTAATCCGTCCCTAAATTAGGGACGAATTTCATAAATTCAAAATTCGTCCCTAAATTTAGAGACAAAAATGGAAATCCGGTCAATTTCATATATTATGGACCTCAATCGGACGCTTGTAGAGAAAGTTACGGACAAAAAACCATAACTTGCAAACCGTTGTTCTTTTGACGAACAAAATAGGGTAGGGATGGAAATCATGGATCCATCCCTAATTTAGGGATGGAAAATAAAAATCCTTCCTTAAATTAGAGAAGGATTTGGGATTTCCGTCCCTAATTTTCCTCTATTTTTGCAATTGGAGTTCAACCTAACAAACACTATACAATTAAGGACGGATTCGGATTCTGGAATCCGTCTCTAATTTAGGGATGGATATTCTGAATCCGTCTCTAATTTAGGGACGGAATATGTAATTCGTCCCTAACTAGGGACGGATTCAGATTCGTCCCTAATTTTCCGTCGAATAGTAGTAATAATAGAAAAAGCAACTAATTAGCCGCAAGAATACTTGTGGCTAGAGGTTAGTAGCCATGATAGCACTTGTAGCTAACATATATATTTTAGCCACATGAGTTATTGTGGCACACTATAATTTTTAGTCACGGTAATATTTGTAGCAAGTGATATTAATTAGCCACTAATAATTGTGGCAAATGGCTTCTTAGCCACGAGAATTTTGGTAGCAAAATTTATTTTTAGCCAGATAATATTTGTAGCAAAAATAATTAATTAGCCATAATAATAACACTTGTGGCGAGAGATTTTTTAGCCATGGGAGCACTCGTGGCATGCTTTTTTTTAGCCACGGGGAGAAATGTGGCATAAATATCAACTTATGCCACACCCTTAGTGTTCCTATGGAAAATTCCTAGCCACGACCACTTGTCCACGGGAATGATTTGGGGAATTTCCGTGGCTAAATCACTTATCCACTAAAATTTTCAACTTGTGCCATGATTCTTAACGTGTAACTAGATGCAATTTGTTGTAGTTCAGGCTCGTCGGTGGTGGCCCGTGCCTGGCGCGSGCTCGTCGGTGGTGGCTCGGGCTTGCCGTAGCCTCTGCGTCGAAGAGGAAAAAGAAGAGAGGGGGGCATGGGCTTTTCGGATCTAGTCCTGCATGCAGCCTCAAAGAGAAAGTTTTGACGCCTAACTTTTAACGGCATAATTTTGCACTCGTTGGTTGGAATGCAGCATATAATATATCGCTGGAAATCTCTCGATCGGAGTCTACTTTACAATGCAAAAAGTCTCACCTGCAAATGCAAAGTGTGTAGAAAGATATGGCTTTAAGAAGGTGTTAGGGTACAAGAAGCAACACTTTAAAGCACAATCTATGTAAATATAACCACGTCAACTTGTAACTAAGCACATTGCTTGCAAATACACATCAAGATAGCTTGTAACAATACACAAAACTTGTAGCTAAGTGAAATAGAATAGAAAGAAGGAGAAAGTAAGCTAAAAAAAAACCTAAGAAAACCACTAGAAACCTCAAAAACTCCACAAAACACAACAAAGTGGAAAACTAACCAAAAGGATAGTAAAATGATGTTGAAAACACACAAAATAGCCAAAATATAAGAGAAATAAGTGCCGAAATATGACTGTAGATACCTAAATTTGTCCCTAGCCCAAGATGGCCAATGATAAGACGCCCCTCGCAACACACAAGTCAAATTTAGAGAGCTTGGACCCTTARAGACCCTAAAAAAGGCAAGTTTCCTTACACCGAGCAGTTTTTCAAGCACTTAGCACCTCAAAAAATAAGTTTTCATTTTCAAATAATTTTAACTTATTTTTAATCATTTTTGAAGATTTTTCCTAAGCATTTTTTATTTTGCAAAAAAGTTAATTAGATTCTCGACACAACTTCAAAAATTACGAAATTTTAACAAAAAATACAACATTTTACCTGGAAGTTTTATACATTTTTTCTATAGTTTTTCGATTCGTGGATTAATTTTTATGAATTTTGTAAGCAAAACGCAAAACGGAGCGAAACAGAAGCTTCCAGAACCTCTCGGAACCTGCCAAGGCAATGGATTGCCCCCTAAGCATTTCTTCATTCATCCCCTAGTTTCTCGTGAAAGTTGGTTTCTTGTGCAAGCAGAAAATAATTTTCTTCTCTATACAAAACCGATAAAATATTCTAAATTAGGCTAATTTGGACCAGCCAAGGCAGGCAAATCCTTAGCACAATTAAGCCCACGTTGGGCGCAATTATGCCTAGTTTTGGGTGTAATTACGCCAAAAACCTTGCCTTTTTTGGCTCTTGCCTATAAATACATCCCCCCTTAGTTCATTAGAGGACTTTTAACTTTTGATGAGTCATTTGCTCACTTTGCTCGCCCACTCTCTCTATCTCTCTCTATACTCTCAATACTCTCTCATAGACTTCCAAACATATTCAAAAACACATTCAAACACACTTTTTCATTAGATTTAAGTGGTTCTAATGGTTCTAAGGTTCGACAAGGGTTCCTAAGTGTCCGAAGCTACGTCCTTGATCTTCAACACCATGTTGCGAGGTAAGTTTAAGGCCAAAGTCTCAGTTCTAAACACCCTTTTGCATGCTTGATTTGAAATTCGACTTTCTATGTAACTTTTGCATGTAATACTGATTAACACATACATGGCAATTCAAATTCAAAATGACTTTAAGGCTAACTTTCAATTCCTCGTACTGTCTCACACCCATAATATGCTTTAAACAAGACCTACAAATTTCGTGTTTCACGCCTAATAAGATAACAATGGACAACTGTCATTAAGCTCCTGGAATACGGAATTAATAACAGATGTCACAACAAACTAGACACTATATGCATAGTATTTTGTTAATCAACCGGCCTAGTAATCTTGCATGCTTATGGTTTAAAACGGAAATATGTTTGTTGTTATTTTTAGACAATAACTCGCAATGACCGAGTAGAGGCTTCTAGATGRGGGGGAGGGGTGCTATGCACTACTTCCCCCTTAACCTTGTCCCCTAATCCAGACCTTTGGTGCACTACCAGACATGGAGTCCTTCGCCTTGCTTTATGCAATTATAGGTAAGCTTAAACCGGGTTTAGTAGCTTCCCGAAAGAAGTGTGGTCGCAACTTTCTCTCCTCGTTTCGAGTATAAACACGTACACAACTGTAGGCATACTCACAATATGCAAAAGCAAGAAATTAATTCTAGCAAACAAAACGAGCCGCCATTTAAATTGTACCCCTAGAGTAGAGGGACAYGACCCGTAAAGTTTTCTATTTGCGCTACTTGGAAATTCACTAAAGCTATTACCTTTAGCGATGTGTTGGCAATACCCGAAATGTTATGCAAATTCAGCGTCCTTAAGACGGCATGAGTTAGGCACTCTGTATTACGTAGTACTTATGTCATTGGCACTTAGTATCTGCTTTTTAGGAATCATGTCTCATATAAGTGTGTTCTACACTTGAGACAAGACCGGTGGGGCTCACTTATGATTGACGCTAGTGTACTACCTATGTAACTAATTCTTAAGCTTGATGCCCATCCCCACTATGACGCGCGACTGCGTGCACTACAAAGCTGCAATGGTTTAGACCTCCTTTGATCATCACAGCAGGCTGGATGTGTTAAGGATTGTTCTGGGCCTAGTCATGGGACCCTCTTAGACACCCAGACTGYCCTATTTTAATACATAGCATCAGACTCTAGGTAGCTGGARTCTTGTTTTCTTATTTCATATAAAGCTCATGCTAGTCTGACAACATGCTACATGCCTTTAGACGAAGGACCCTAGATTTMCATACATAACAAACAAGTCATCGAGTCATGTAACAGTCCTCAAATAGCACGGTGATCAATCCTTAGGCATTGTAATGTCTAAATGGTTATAAACTATAATCATTAGGCGTTGCGTCTTTGTCGAGTCAAGCAACTGTAAACGGACGTCGGACCTTTAAACTTCGCCTTTTAGAAAAATAACAAAAAGGAAAAATAATCGGACAAAAAAAAACAAAAAAACAAAAACAAAAAAAAAGTGGAAAAATGAAAAATAAAAGGCGAAAGGCAAACTTCCGACGTTCATGTATGTAGACACCTGAAAATGTCTCCCCAAATGAGTAATCCGTGATGAAACATACCGCGTCTCGCAATTGTTTCGACTGAGAAAAGATGCTTTGAACTCACAAAAGTTGGAAATACGTGAGGTCGTACTCGGAACTATTGAGCAAAGGTCAAATACAAGGCAAAAATATTTTTTTTCGGTTTTCTCGATAATCTCAAAGGTTTTCAAACAAGTTACGCTGGCGATTCTCATGCTTTTTGTTTTTCATCATGTTCGTCACATTTTTCTGAATCCGCCAGTATTTTTAAATTATTTTTCTGATTTTTCTATGATTTTCTATGAATTTTGCAATGTTTAAATACGCAGAATACGCAGAAAATACATGAATAATTAGAAAATACGCGGAATGTTCTAGAAACGTACTTTCTTGCGAAAGGAGGCGTCTAGAATAATCCGTAATCTTAGAAAATCGAGACATATGGCAAAGATTTATTCCGAATTGAAATATTTCAGATTTTTGGAAAAATTATATACGCAAAAGCCTGCATATATACGCTCCTAGGAGCGTATATACGCAGGGTTTTAAGGAATCATTGTATGCTGCCTTTGAGGAGCGTATATACGCTCATCATGAGCGTATATACGCTCCCCATGAGCGTATATACGCTCATCATGAGCGTATATACGCTCCTCCTCTTTGCCTCCGCGCCTATAAATATGCCTTGCCTCATTCGAACTTCAACACGATTTCCAACACGACTTTCAACACGGTTTTCAAGACACTTCTATTCTGTCTCTCTCTGTCTCTAACTTACATATTCTCTCTCTCACACTCTCAAACACTCAAAACACATTCGTTCTTGAGTTCTAAGCATCGATTCTGTTCGATTCAACAAGCGAAATAAGGGTATAAATCTGAGATTACTCACCAAAAACATATTTTTTTTCATTCTTTTTTTTATTCCTTTTGTCTCTCTTAATTTGATTAACCATTATTATGAGTTTTAATTCAATTAAAACAATGTAGAAACTCACTTTTTAATCGTTTCATGTAAATATGTAGGATTTTCTTAATGTTTTCAATGTTTCCATGGTTTTTGGTTTTCATTCTTTGCATTAACACTTATTATTATCATCATCTTGTCACAATTCATTATTATGCATATCGTTATTGTCAATACTAACATGTTTCTTTGTCTTGATTAGTAATTCGATCAAAGGACGTCTCTTTTAGTTTTTGCTTTAACGATTTGTGTATTTGCAGTGACAAGGTGAGAAGGACACACATATATATTATCATGCTTACTAACCTTTGTTTTCATGTCTTGTATATATATATTCTATCACACTTGTATATATTGCTTAAACAAGACCGGAATTCAATTGCGTATCACATTAAAGTCAGATAATCATGGACGACCGGTTTTCTAAGCACCTTGTTAATATTGACTAACAATCAAATGATCGCCTTGTCCATTATAGAAGTCTTTGTTTGTACATAATAGCAACCCACCTAGTAATTAATGCGCTTTCAAAGTCAAATCAATAAGTTTTCTTGAATTCAATTGTTATGATTTATGGAACTACAATGAGACCGAGTAGAGGCCGCTACATGCGGGCGAATTGGGTTACAGATCT
Organism: Bassia scoparia; assembly: GCA_008642245.1. Lineage (NCBI taxonomy): Eukaryota > Viridiplantae > Streptophyta > Magnoliopsida > Caryophyllales > Amaranthaceae > Bassia > Bassia scoparia. Next base: position 11,035 of record SNQN01006671.1, on the reverse strand, counting down.
GATTCGTACCATGTCCCCGAACCCACGACTGGTTACTTGATTGGACGTGGGGCCATTAATTTGGCACCAATGTTTCGGGCGTCCGTGAATAACCTATATAGGCACGGTGGCGATCCCCTCAATTCGATGACACACCCCAACGCATTCACATGCGGATTCCATGGCTCAACTCCATGACACTGAAGCTGAGGTCACGCCCCTCCTAAGGCGGGGCGAAGCCCTACAGTTTTTGGCGACTTCACTGGGGATAATCACCATTTGGTGAGTGGACAGACTTGAAAGTCTCGTAGTTCCATATTCATAATCAATTGAATTTTGCTTGTGACCCTTCGAATAGGGTCATGTCCTAGGCACCTTGGTCTCAATATGGGCATGTTCTATGCTCGAGATCACCTTAAGGGGGGATTTTACCTTGGTTGCATGTGGTTAATGGATCACATGGCTAAGGTAAGTCCTATCCCGCCCATGCCGCGTATGCACGTGTTACTAGATGCGTGTATATAAGGGGTATCTCGGCCATACATCACCAATGTTGTGGTGGTGAAATTGGACCCAGCTCTACTCTTAGGCATGGTACACTATCAGACTTAACCAAGCCGACCTATAGTTCACTTAGATCCTGACCTTAAGTGAATAAATTGGATTTGTGTTTCAATCAATGTGCTTGTTAACTTGTGACTCTTCATTCAGTCCAAATTCTTAACCACCAACTAAGCCCAGTCTCTTAATCTATGGTTCAAGACATGAAGTTCGATGATCCATTAGGCCCATTTCAAAGTCAATTTCGATCCAATTCAATTTCAAACTCAATTCGATTCCAATCCAAGAATCTTAAATCTGACTTAGATTCGACCTTTTGAACCTTAAACCTGAATTAGGTTCAATTCAATCTTAATTCAAGAACCTTGAATCTGAATTAGGTTCAATTCAATTTCAACCCAAGAGCCTTGAATCTGAATTAGGTTCGCTTCAACTTCAATCTAAGAACCTTAAAACTGAACTAGGTTCGATCATAGACTCAACCCTAGGAACTTTGATTCAAGGCTAGGCCCATTCAATTTCAAGTGGCTCATAGGTCTAAGAGGTCCTTAATTCTGAAATAGGCCCATCTTAGGTTTGAATCTTTCTCGAGTCTAGCACCTTAAATCAGATTTAGGTCTAGCCCTCCAAGTCTACTTTCGAGTTCAGTTCCTTAAGTCCAGAACCTCAAGACTGAGTTAGGTTTGTTCTTAAGAGTTTTCGAGTAGACCAATCTTTTGTTTCTGGGTTCTAAAGTGTAATTTCTTGATTTCAGCAAGATAGCAAAGACTCGCAACTTGTCTCTGGGGCCTAGAAGAGTAACAAGAAGCCAAACCCGACGCGCTCCTGATCACCAAGACACTTCCATGGCAAACATCGAACAACAGCTTAACGCTATTCTAGAAAAGCTCGAGTCTGTGAATTCTCGCCTTGATGCCCAAGAAAAGAGCATTGGGGAGCTGAAAGAAAAGAGGACCCAGGAAAAACCTCTCGAGTCTGACGGGGAGGAAGAAGACGATGCTGAGACACCACTCCCTCCTCCGAAGACTGAGACGGAAAAAAGGGTGGAGCAACTAGAAGAGTTGGTCAAGAGAATGTCCGAAAATTCAGTTCAAGGGCCTCGTGTTGCTGATTATGAGATTAAGGGCCAGCTTCCTAAGAAGTTTGTCATCACTGATTTGCCCAAGTTCAAGGGAACTGAAGACCCAGAAGACCACCTCCGCACTTTCAATATCTCAATGGTCCTTAAAGGAATGAGCAAAGAGTTATTCGCTTCGGTGTTCCCTATTACTTTGGACACCCATCCATCCAGGTGGTTCAAGACCCTGAATCAAGCCAAGCTCGATGATTGGGAATATATCAAACACGAGTTCCTAAAGCAGTACAGGTACAATTCCCAGCTTCCTGTTGGTCTTCGTGAACTAGAGGCCACCAAGCAAGGTGAGAGAGAAAATTTCTCTACTTTTCTTAATAGGTGGAGGGAGAAAGCCGCTCAAATGACCAATCGACCGAATGAGGAAGATCAAGTTCGCATGGTCATCAAGAACCTTCAGCCCAAGTATCGAGAGCCACTCAAGTTTCAACCCATTGATTCATTTACTGGGCTCTACAAGGTTGGCCTCCTAGTTGAGGAAGATGTTCAAGCCCAGAAGTCTAAGGGTAACGGTGGGGGCTTTAACAAGAAAGGTGGCTCCTCTTTTTCCAACACTGATCAAGTCAGCCACATTACCAATGACAACTCTTCTAACCATCCCGGCTCTTTCAGCAACAGGCCCGAGGACCACAAAGGACATTTTTTCCAATTGGCATGACTTACGAGCAGGCCTTTGACAGGTTAACTGCAAAAGGTGCACTTGCTCCTATTGGACCCACTCCAGATCCTTCAGATGACAAGAAATCTAAGAATTGGAATCCCAATGCTTATTGCAAGTTCCACCAAGGAAGGGGCCACACCACTGAGAATTGCATCGTTTTGAAGCATAGGATTCAAGACATGGTTGAAGATGGTCGCCTCCCAGTCCCTCCAGCAGCGAAGGATAAGATCAACATTACACCAGCCCACTTGCTAAACCATGAGTCACCCCAAGGCGTGGGTCAATGATCCATGCGGCCTTCTTTAGATTGAGTCATAGAGTCCTAGTCCTAGCATTATATTCATTTCAATTCACTGTCTTTTGAGTCTATGTAGTCTTTTAAAATAAGCCATGTATGTTTCAGTTTTCATTCATCAATAAAATGATTCATTTGTTTTTGGCAATATTATTTTCTAATTCTATGCAAGTCTCAACACTCATTGGCCACAATTGGTTTAATCTAATACTGATTTAATTATTGAAATTGAACAATGCCCAATGAGAGGCCTTCTTTCATCGCTCCAAAAATGAAACCCCTCCTTCCATTCCCTTTGTCAATAAGATCAAAATCCCTTGAACAATTTGAGACAAACACCTATCATTTAGCTATCTTTCTTTCATCACCACATCTACTAACCCTTTGGACCACGGTGCAGGAAATAGACACGCAAAAGGAAGAAAAAAAAGAAGAATAAATGCTAAAGCAAAAAAGCAAAAAACAAGTTCAAACAAATAATGCCAAATCCAATGAAATCCAAAGTTCAAAGCCCAATAAACCAAAGCAAAAAGTTTAAAAAGCACACTGCGCACCGTGGGTCCACTTCGTAACTCATCAAGCTTTCCAACCCTCAAAACCAAGCCTCCATTATCACCAAAAGCCTCTCAACGAGGCATTGTCCAAATCATCATCAGACACGTGGTCCCTGATTCCGTAAGGATACGTAGGAAGCTCTTCTCGAGGTTCGACGCATCAGCATTAAATTAAATCGTTTGAGGCCTTTTGATGTTTGACTGCTAAGCAATTTGATTAATGGTTTTGCCAGTCTAGAACTGACATAGACTCATGGTGAACAAAACAACATCATTAGCTCAACCTCACATCAGCGCATCTTTGCCCTTAGTCACAATTCGACCTTTTTATTTCTCGAACCATAGCCTATTCTTTGTCACCTTCAAGGACAATTGACTCAATCCAAGAAGTAGCACCTGACTTTGGGTTATACATCTTGTTGAAGAAACTATCATACAATTTATCCACCTTCCCTAGTTGACTCTAAGCCGTAAACTACATTGTCTCAAAGTCTCGCGGGGCTCGTCGTCATCAATGGCCTTAATTTCCAAAAAAAAAACATTTTTTTTGGGGCTTTTGTTCCTAGGCCCTATTAACGTGTTCAGTCTTTTGCTATCAAGATGACCGTCTCTTTTCCAAATCAAAGTTCATATCTCGCCAATGTTAAGTCAAGTCACGTCCGGTCAACCCATAGTCTCGTCCAAATGTCACCTTTCTCTAAGTCACTCTTCAAATGACGCTCTTCAATTGGCACTGGTACTAGGATAGACTCTAGTATCGTCCTTCTTAGTCTTAACAGACTTAGACATGTCCTTTTCGGGTTTCGAACCAGGACCGTACCGATCTTCAAGAAACTAGGGCATAAAATCAGACCTAATGTCACCCTCGAGGTGGATCTAAATCCTGAACTAGGACATCTCTCCTTCCAATTACCAGTGGAACACATTCAAATTTCCAAGTTGCCCAGACTTTATCGGACCTCAATCCAGACTTAGTACACTTACTCTCGCCTCTAGCATTGGCCAAAACAATTGAATATTCAATTCAAGAAGGCTATAAATCATGTCTAGAATCAGACCTAGACCAAAGACACTTCAAATCAGTAGAACCAGACTAGACCAAGATCCTCAAATCATGTCTTGAACAGACTATGACAACCCTTTCAAATTCTCACTACAATCATGTCTTAATCAGACCTAGACAAGCCCCTTTCAAATTCCTCCACCAAAATCATGTCTTGAACCAAGATCTAGCAAGGCCTTCAAATCATGACTCTCTCAAACATAGTCCTAGAACCAGACCTAGACAACGACTTAATCAAAGCCTCTCTCAAACATGTCTAAACAACTTAGACAAGACATTTTCAAATTCAAAGGCTCTCTTCAAATTATGTCTCAAAACCAGACTAACGAGGCCCTTCGAATTCAAAGACTCTTCAAAATCAATGACTTTCCCCTCTCTCAATATAGGTCACAGTTACAAGCAAATATTGCATGCAAATTTCGCTAGACATAAAAACAGCCCTATGTCGTACCAAGGTAGTCCTATTCCGATAGGGCTATCATTTCAGTCATTATGCTATGTTCCTCGGAAAGCATGGGGAATGCGTCTGCATTTCTCCCAGTCAGCCGAACAAAATGATCGCAGAGGATCGACCGCCGGACAACGGATAGGTAAAACTAACCTTTGTTTGCCGGTAACCGGCGAAAAGGGTTAACTCAGGGTCGAGAACTCTTGAGTTGCTCTCCGTCCCGAATCGAATACTTTGACTTCGTCTTACGAGACTTACGTCCTCCAGACTCAGTCCAAAGTGGGGCTTCTGTCGACACTTGAAAATGTCTCCCAAATGAGTAATCCGTGATGAAACATAAAACCCCAATCTTCGGCAAATTTGTTTTTCGACTGAGAAAAGTGCTTTGAACTTCACAAGAAGTTGGAATACCGTAGGTCGTACTCGGAACTATTGAGCAAGGCAAATAGCAAAAATATTTCTTTCGGTTTTTCTCGATTAATTCTCAAAGGGTTTCAAACAAGTTACCTGCGATTCTCATTGCTTTTTTTGTTTTCATCATGTGTTCTTCACATTTTTGAATCTGCCGGTATTTTAAATTAATGTTCTGATTTTGCCTATGATTTTCTATGAATTTCATGGGGTTTGTGGATGTTAATACGCTTGATAGCAAAATATGAATAATTAGAAAATACGCGGAATGTTCTAGAAACGTCTTTCTTGCGGAAAGGAGGCGTCTAGAATAATCGTAATCTTGGAAATCGAGACATATGGCAAAGATTTATTCCGAATTGAACATATTTCAGATTTTTGGAAAAATTATATACGTCAAAAGCCTGCGTATATACGCTAACTGGACGTATAAGCAGGGTTTTTAGAATCATTGTATGCTGCCTTGAGGAGCGTAATACGCTCATCAATGAGCGTATATACGCTCCCCTGAGCGTATATACGCTTCATCATGACTAAATCGCTCCTCCTTTTGCTCCGCGCCTACAATATGCCTTGCCTCATTCGAACTTCAACACGATTTCCAACACGACTTTCAACACGGTTTTCAAGACACTTCTATTCTGTCTCTCTCGTCTCAACTTACATATTCTCTATCTCACACTCTCAAACACTCAAAACCTTCGTTCTTAGTTCTAAGCATCGATTCTGTTCGATTAACAAGCGAAATAAGGGTATAATTGAGATTACTACCAAAACAATTTTTTCATTCTTTTTTTTTCCTTTTGTCTCTCTTAATTGATAACCAATTATTATGAGTTTAATTCATTAAAACAATCGTAAATCACTTTTTTATCGTTTATGTAAATAATGTTAGATTTTTCTTAATGTTCAAATGTTTTCCCATGGTTTTGTGTTTTCATTCTTTGCATAACATTATTTATTGTTTCACACTTTGTCACAATTCATTATTAATGCATATCGTAGTCAATACTAACATGTCTCTTTGTCTGAATTAGTAATTGATCAAAAGGACGTTCTTTTAGTTTTTGCTTTAACGATTGTGTATTTGCAGTGACAAGGTGAGAAGGACACACAAATTATATTATCATGCTACTAAACTTTTGTTAAGTCTTGTATGATATCTATCCAAACTTGTATAATATGCCTAAACAAGACGGAATTCAATTGCGTATACACATTAAAGTCAGATAATCATGGACGCCGTTTCTAAGCACCTTGTTAATTTGACTAAATAAATGACGCTTGTCCATTATAGCAAGCTTGTTTTTTGTAATAATAGCAACCCACCTAGTAATTAATGCGCTTTCAAAGTCAAATCAATAAGTTTTTCTTGAATCATTGTTTATGATTTATAGGAACTAAATGCAGACACGAGTAGGAGGCCGCTACATGCGGCGGGGATGGGTTACAGATTGATTCGTACCATGTTTCCGACACGACTGTAACTTGATTACGTGGGGCCATAATTGCACCAAATGTTTCGGGCGTCCGTGAAATAATCTATAGGGCACAGGTGGCGATCCCTCAATTCGATGACACACCCCAACGCATTCACATGCGGATTCCATGGCTCAACTCCATGACACTGAAGCTGAGGTCACGCCCCTCCTAAGGCGGGGCGAAGCCCTACAATGTACTTTTTACTTTTAGAGTWAGTCAATAGGCAAGAGATTGATCACCCCTAAGGCATGCATTGCATCACAAGTTGGACCGAAATTGGACATAACTTTTGGTCCATGTGCAAACTAGGGTAAGCACCGATAGTTCGACCTCCTAGACATAGGGTTCGTTACACAGTTTTCAAGCATACAACACCATTGCTCTAATGACCACGAAAGACTCTCGCATCGACCAAATTATTGCAAAACTGGCATCATTCGACGCTCGAATCACCCAACTATAATTCTATGTGCTTGAAGCCCTTATAGAKAAGCTCCCTGATTCTCAAAAGACCAATGAACAAAATCCCAAGACACAGGAAGAATYAATCATCGGCCTCAACAAACTTGTCACTGAAGTGGTTAACATAATTGATCCACTTACGACTCGAATGCACACCCTTGGAGAAGAAMTTGAAGCGCTCAAATGAAAGCCATGCTCTTGTATCACTAAGGCTCTTGGCCTTAATCGTGTGACTAATCCTGTTAGTCACACACCTCCCCCATCTAATGATAAGAGGCCTGCCAAATTCTCTAAGTACCATAAGAGTGACAAACATACTACTAAAGAATGTCAAACTAGGAGGGCTCTTGCATATAAGAAGGTTAATGGCCATCTCTCGCCTCTTAGTCTGAAGGAGTACCCGAGGCACAAGTACACTCCAATCAATTCCACGCATGCACAAGTATTTCGCTATTTAAGCGCAAGAGGGTTGCTAAAACTCATTGGAACAACTGCAAATCCCGCTTCAAGACAAATACCTAAATGGTGGGATTCACATAAATATTACAAGTATCACTGCGGGAATGGTCATGAACTTGGAGAATACTACACCTTTCGAGACTCTGTACAAGTAATGATCAAGGGAGGAAAATTCATCATCCCTTTCGAACAAAGCAATGAGGTCTCTTCGCAAGATGCACACATGCTAGAAGTAGGAGAAATCCCCTACGGCCTGTCAACCCTCATAATACCAGTTCATCAAACAAGCCCTAAGTTTGTTGCACACCCGCACATGGAAAGCATACGATCAATCTAGTTTCGCCTCTATCAAGAGAAGTTTCGGATGCTTATTTGTTKTCAAGTGACCCCATGAGTTGTGTCTGTTACAAAACAATAATTGTAGGCATGTGCCCTTATTTGACCTTATCCTACGCCGATTTCGTTCGTGGGCTTGAGCCACGGATCCCACACGTGAGTGCGTTGTGGTAGTGTTGTCTAGTTGGGAATCYCCACCATGCCTATACAGATTAATCACGGACGCTCGAAACATAAGTGCACTAGTAGAAAAAAGCTCAWATGACTCGACACATATGACGGAGTTTTAAAAAATTGCATCATAAAATGTATGAAAAAATGAAAAAATCACATATGATGGGGGTTTTAATAAAACCCCATCATAAAATTATA
>SNQN01006670.1:10597-37265 GCA_008642245.1 Bassia scoparia | reverse complement strand
GCTCAAAAAGTGCAGCTCAAAAGTGGGTTTTGAAAACCACTTTGAGTTCAATAAGCTGGGTTTTGAAAAAAAACCCAGCTTTAACCTATTTTAAGCTCAAAAAATGGGTAGAAAACGCAGAAAGATGGGGTTTTTATGACCCAGCTTTTGAGTAAACTTAAAGCTGGGGTTTTTTGATATAAACCCAATTTGTTTTGTCAAAGCCCACAGGATCAAAAAACAAGCAACCGGCCTTTAAATTACCAAATCCCAAAACATTCTCTGTCCTCTTTCCTCTCCTCTTCTATCACGTTTAACCTTCTTCCCTTCTCTCTAATCCCTAACCGAGCCGCGTATTTGCGCCGATGCTGATCCGTTTCCCACTGGATGCACGCACGCGCTACTCTTACCCTTACTCGTCGTCGTATTTTGACTCTCAACCTCGTGCCGTCGGCAATGTTTCGCGTCATCACAATCACACGGATCTAGGTTATCTTTTTCTTTCGTTGATTGTTTCTACTTAATTTGCTTGTTTCTTCCTGAATTTTTTACTAATTATGTTATTGTTTTAATTTTGATTCTTAATTGATTTTCTCGAATTCTATAAATGTTCTCTGTAATTCTTGTTTGTCGTGTTTTCTCTCCGTCAATGTGTTTCGTTTTTACTGTTTTTTGTTAGGGGGTTGTTTGTAGTTTAGAATATTTCATGTTTTTGTGTTAGTGAAGGTTGGGTAATGTTTGAATTGTTGAGGTGTTTTTTGATTTTGGCTGAATTCGGAAATTTGCTAAAGGACATTTCTGGATTGAAATTTGTTAAGAAATTTTTAAAATTTCAGGATTCTAAGTGGTAAAATTGCAATGTATACATACAGAATAAACCTAATCTAATGATATTATGGTAAATTGCAGTCTAGTCACCAGTTTAAATGTTCAGAACATCAGGGGCCTTGGAATGTGCAGCATGGATACACCGTGTATCCGTGGTGAGAAATCTTTGAACTTTTATAGGGTTTCAAATGCTTGTGGATGACAGAAGAAGGCGTTGTCAACTCTTTTTAATTTGAATCATCCTTAGTCCACATTTAAAGTCTCACCTTTTAATATGCATGTTCATTCGCTGGCATTCCTGCTACTGTGCACTTTTACTCGCATGTTAGCAATGAATTGGCTCTTTTCTGCATGGAAAAATCTTGAGTAGAAACCTGCTGTACTGTTGTTGATTTTTTCTACTAGTGCACGCAGAGAACCTAGTTCTCTTAACTGAGCATGTTATGAATTATGTTCCAAACTTTGTACCGAAATTCATAACACACCTCAACACACTTATAGCACTTATATCACCCAAACACACAAGTCGTACTACGGAGCACATTACATGAATGACCTAGATAACACCACTAAGGAACAAATCTTCTTTGTCTTCATGTAATCTTCAAGACTTGAGGCTTCTTTAAGATAACTTCAAATGTGAACAATACTTCTTTCTTCAAATGTCTTCGAAAAGCCTTCATGCTCCAAGTCTTGGAATCAACTCAACTACTACACATGTAACAAGGTTAATGTACAATAAAGAGTATGTGACTGTTTTTCAGRATAGCAGTCCAGGGAAAATTTCCTATTGGTTCCTCACTAGTACATGGAACTTTACATAGCCAACCATTCCCAGCATATACACAAGTTAGTTCATAAGATAACACATATACGTTATAACTTGTCTAGGGAAACAATGTTCTATAAAATTTGGTTCTCTGACCAACTATCTCAACAATTAAAGTATCTTGTTTCCTYTAAAAGTTTGTCATCACTCAAAACCTAAGGGACTCAAAAAATTCCCGCCTTTTTGGATATGACAACTAAATCAAAGGTTCCTGCAGCAAACAATCTTGAAATAGAGAAAACTCAATTAAGTATAAACAAATTTGAGCAAGCAACAATGTGACACCTAATATGTCTCCCCATAAGATAACCGATGTATGAAATATAGGTTTCTGTGATCGATTTGTTTTCTAAAAGCGCAGTTGTGAACTCAGTGAAAGCTCGAATGTGGTGGCAAGCTCATCATGGTGCCGAGGTCGAAATAAGAGCAAAAAGCATTTCTTTTATTCATTAGATTTGTCTATTTTGTGGTTTAGGTTTTCAAATAACTTATATTGGTGATTTTCATGATTTTCACTTGTCTCATTGCATCTTTCTTTTTCTGGAGTTCACCAGTTTTTTCGGTGTATTTTTCTGATTTTTCTATCAATTTCTTGAATTTTTACAAGATTTTAAAAAATCAAAATACGCGAAAATACATGAGAAGAATCAGCAAAAATACTTTTAAAAATACCCAAAAAGAACTTGGAATGTTCTAGAACCTCTTAGAATCAGATTAGAGTGTCTAGGTTCAATGCAAAATCCAGAAGAGATCGAAAATCATGAGATACGTGAGAAACATATTGGAATACGTGAGCGTGATATACGCTCCTTGAGATCGTATATGCTCAGATAAAAACAAGATTCGAATTGTCAAACGCGTATATCCCCAGACAGAGCGGTATATACGCTCCTCTGAGCGTTATATGGCTCAGTCGAGCGTATATACGCTGCAGTCGAGCGTATATCGCTGCAGATTTGAGGTATATACGCTCGTTTTTGGTTTTTGCTGCCTGATAAATACCCTCTTACGCATTTTCCGGGCGCACGATACGTTGCTAACATTTTGCATGACTCTCTTAGTCTCTACGTCATACTACTACCACTACTAACACAAAAACAGAGTTCTAATACGCTTGTTAAATCAAATCAACGAGCGAAATCAAGGTATACCGTCTGGGTTACTCACCAAAGACCTATTTTCGTGTTCTTTCTAATTGATTAACAGTACTACGAGTTTAATTGTTTGGATTAAACAATATGTATGAAACACTCTTTATTCGCTTTTGTAAATATGTAGGATTGTCATCACTTTTTTATTAGTTTCAATAGTTTTCATCTTTGTTATGTACGTTGCTTTCATTACTACCTCTTCTATTGGCATTTTGTGTAGCATATTTTAGAGAGGCGCGTTTCTTCATCAATACTACTGTTGTTATGATTGTTTAGCGAATGAATCAGGATACATTATAGTTTAATTTTTTTCCTAACATTTGTTTACTTGTGCAGCACAAGTGTAGGGATGGATGTAATTTGATATGCATATTTATATATTTTTATTATTGCATTTTGTTATGACTCTCTAAATAAAGGACCGGAGAATTAATGTGAGTCACCACTAAAGTGCAGAATTTAATCATGGACAACGGCTTTAGGCACCTGTTGTAATTTGACTACATATAAGTGGATCACAATTTTCTAGGCTAGGTAGTTGTTTGTGGCATAATATAAACCGCCGTCTCCTTCGCTAGTATTCTTGGGGCTAGTGCTGGCTAGTAAAGTTTTGAATATCGTATGTTCTTTGTGCATCCTCGATATTCGTGTTTACGTTCATAGTTGGAAGTATGTACTAGCGAAGCCTGGGATTTGAGATTAGGGCTGTAGGACTTTACATGCGGGCTGTGATTATAGGGTTGGAGCGAAAGAGGAGCGTATGCATATGCTATAATGATACTCGTGTGTAACCAAGTGTGTACAGCGTGCCCGGGACTGCCGCCCACACAGAAGCATAGGGTATGTAGTTTGTGATTCAGTAACGTTAGGGCGGCCATTGTTATGTGGTGTCTCGCAGAAGTAACCTAGCAGCATGTGCGGGTCGTTGAGCTATATCCGCGTGTGTATTTTGACTATATTTAGTAGCGTCAGGTTAAGGCGGATACCCCTACTCGATGTAACATCCCAGACCGCCTACGTGCGGGTTCCTGGTGGCTCAAGGCACAACACACCACACATACGATGTAGGCCAAGGCGCGGCCGAGGGCGAGGTTCGGGCCACGGTCCTACACAAGCATGACTCTAAGCACTCATGAACAAGTTAGTTACCAAGATACTAGTTCTATAAACGAGTAAATTCCAGAAAGTAACCTGGACTCCCGTACAATACTATAGCTATTAACACTAGACTTATTAAACACTAGCAGACTGATTAACCAATATCTAGTAATTTTTCTGTATAGTTGCATATTAAGATTCTCAAGGTAGACGTAATGTGACAAATTGTTCAAGAGGAGTGCTCGGTCCATGACGTGGATCAAACAGCTTCACTTGTGTCGCGCTGCAAGAAAGATTAGTGCTATGCAATTCATACCATAGCAAGATTCATAGTTCATACAAGCCAACAAAGTTCAACCAAAAGAACCCTAATCCACATAGAAAGAATGTTGGTGGATAGGGTGAGAATTATACAGACCAACAAAATTTGTTATTTAAGAAGAATAATAATAAGGGGAGGGGAAARAGGAGCAAAAAACAGCATCACTCCCCTCCATCATACTCTTCCTCCTCCTCSTCGTCATGCTCAGCTTCATCATCTTTTGCATCATCATCATCAACTTCTTCCTCGACCCCTTCTTCCTCCTAAAAATGCTCCTCATCCTTTTCCTCAATATGCTGCTGGTGGTTCTCCTCATGAGTGATTGGAACCTCCAAATTACTTGCAGCAGCAAGGGCAGATACCTAAGCTTGTGGGGGAATAAAGCCAATACCTAGAGCCATTTGAGCCTTAATATCTGGAACAGTCAGGACGAATAGCTGAGTGTCTGTTATCTCCCTTTCCATTTTCTCTACCTTGGTATTGAAAGAAGTTGATATACCCTGAACCAATTCCATAAGCTTACCAAGAGTGATCTCCTGGTTCTCCAATATCTTCAAAACCACATCCTAACCTGCTGGTTCCTCTACCTTCTACTTCTTCTTTGGAGGGGGTTTTGCCACCTCTGCTAGTTCCTCAATTTTGAACCTTAAAACATCAGCACTAATGTCAAGACCCTTTTGCTTCAGAATTGCTTTTGTGAACACTGTGACAGGTACAGTAAATTCACTCATTTGAACATATTTATTCTTAAGCAATTAGGTGAGCAATTAGGTGATGACAGAACCATATGGCAAAGAGTGGTGGGATGAACCATAACAGTTCATAATGTGATCCAGCATGAAGAAGGGAAGATTAATCTTGAATTTCTTATTCATGAGATACATCATAACCATCTCCATGATGCGTACTGTTCCCCTACATTAAGCTTTTGGGATTAGAACCTTGTTGCACAATGAATGCGGAACCAAAATTACTGGTTCCTTCAAATCAGCAGATTTAAACACAATAGGTTTCTTGGTTTCTTGGGCATTTTCCCTCCAAATAGAAAATCGTAGTTCTCAGCAGGAGTGACCCCTACCAATATGGGCCACCAATCTCTAGAATACTTGACAAAACCATCTCTATGTATCCGTAACATGCTTGATAAAGAAGCAACAGACAAATTCACATCTACATCTCCAACTCTAGAACCAACAAACTTATCAGGCAATTGTTTCAAGTTCACATAGATATCCCTAACCCCGTACACATTACCAGCACCACACCTAAACAATGGCATCCATCCTTGATAGTCAATGAAACTTTTGAATTTAGACAAAGCAGGTACATCAAAATAATCATCCTCAACTTAACAACCAGACAGAACCACCCTAGCACTTAAGTRAGTAGAACCAATAGTGGGAGATTCTATAAACTTACCTTTTGAAGCACGAGGGGTTTTTGCTGGTACCCCTTTCCTCTTGGTTCCTTGCACAAAACCAATCAACTGTTCCTCCTGAACTTCCTCCTTTTTCACTGCAGATCTTAGCACCCTTGCACGAAAAAGTTAAGTTAACCATGGGTGTCCTTTCCTTTGACCAGACCTCAACATCATCATCTCCTTAACTCCAACATTTTCAACTCCTAGTTCAAGGCCTTTGTGCGTCAAGCCTGTTCCCCCTGTGAAATTTTAGGATTCTATTGATGGTGGCCAATAGCCTCAGAACGGACAATGGTGGCACATCTTTGAGGTGTTTGGTTGTCTTTGGGTGGTAAGGTTGTTTTTGGTAGATTTTTGGGTGTGGTGGTTTTGTGGGGATGGAGCTTGAAGAATAGTTAGTGGTGGATCAACTGGGTTTTGTGGGTTGAGTGGGTTAGGAGGGCACATCAGTGTTCCTGAGATTGTGAGGAATCACTTGCATGTTCCTTCCCTCCCCTTACTGGTTTGACTAGGTGTTTGTCTTCATCCATGGTAATGATGCAGCTTTGATTAAAAAAATTGAAAGATGATGATGAACGTAACCAGTGAATAGTGTTTTCGAATTTTAAATTCGATATTCTTGAAATAGAGCCTTAGACTTAAAGTGATGATGAGAGAGGTTATGAGCTGCACAAAGAGGTTAGAGAGCATATATATAGAGCATAAGTAATAGGAATTCATAGGTCGGTTGAGCCAAGAAAGCAATGGCATAATTAAAAAATTAAACAATTTTGGCATGATTCTTGCCTTGATTATCTCAACACCTCATATTAGATGTGATATATTGCCTTTGATCATGAAGCCAATAATGAAATAAGATAAATTCTTTCTAAAAAAATATTATAGTAATTTTCTCAAAAGATATAAAAATATCAATACGAAACATATCAGAGCTGATCTGTTGTTTCCCTTGTGGTACTGCTAAACCACTTCACCCTATTTGGTAACTTAGCTTGACTTAAACTGTTTTCTTGCAATGATGGCTTTCTACCTTTTGAGGTTTCAACATCTACAAAAACTTGAAGGATTTCGACATAAGTAATGACCCACTATACCATGGAGAATAGAATTTAGTGCATCATGAGGGAGTTTAATTTTGAACCACTTCACCTAAAATGCTAACTGAGACCTTGAGAACAACTTCCAGAATACCTATTAGACCTAACAGACTCTTAACCCAAGACCTTTACAACAAAGGTTTTCGTGAAGATGTTAGCTATCTGATCTTCACTTTTTACAAAACAACAACCACAGCTTTCTCACTGCCTCTCAAGAAGATATTGGTGCTAATTTCAATTGTGCTTGGTTTTAGAGTGTTGGACAGGATTCTTTTAATATTAATTGATAGCTATCACAATAGATGGGATATAGATCATAAAAACAATACCAAATCTTCTAACTGGTTCTTATCCATAAGTAAACTGGGAAACATGGAAGCTACAGCAATATACTCATCTCTACAGTGATCAGGCCACTGAATTTCGGTTTTTAAAACCCCGAAGAAGATTAGGCAAGAGCCAAGGAAACTGTTCCATACCTGAGCTCGTTCCTTCAACAAGGAAATCGCATTAATCTACATCAGGTACCTAATTAAATCAAATCGACTTCCTTGGAGGTACGACAAGCACAATTTGCTTGTTCCTGCATATACCTTAAGTATTCTTTCTGAACAGCTTCAAATGTGAATCCTTCTGGATGTTTTGAAACCTTGGTACACAATCCACAAAAACACAAGCAAGCCTTTAACGGAGGGATCTATCATCCCTCTATACAGTGAGCTTCAACTGTTCCCCCAATCGATCCAAGTTTGTGGTGTAGGAAAATGTGGTATCAAGGCTTGTTGTTCTCCATGCCAAATTTCTTTGCATTGTATAAAGCAACACCAAATCTTTTCGTTCCTATCAAAGGAAACCAACAGTAATCTGCATCTGTGTATCCAATTAACAATCGATCCTTGTCCACAAGCAAATTTTGTCCCACATGATACCAGTATCTTTCTACAGCCTTCAAAATGAGAATCCTTTGGATTATTTGAATCCTGGGCACACAACTCCGATAGAAAACACAACTATGTCAGGATATTGTCTGTAGGTAAGGGGGAAGCCAAGATCATCCCTCTATACAAGAGGCTACAACAATTTTTCCCTCGAATCAGCTCCAAGTTTTGTGGATGTAGGAATAGGTGTTCATAGCCTTTGTTCTCCATGCCAAATTTCTTTTGGCAATCCTTTTAAGTACTTTATGATGATGGAATCATGAGTCCCATTCGCATATTTGCTTAATCAGCAAGCTCTAGGAGAATTCCAATTCTCATCATGCTCATCTCAAACTCCTTGCATAAGATTTAGCAAACTCACTCAATAGTACCTGAATTAGTAGTACCAAATAAAATATCATCAACCATAATTTTGTACACAATTCAAGTGGCCCCTGGTTTTGCATGAACAAGTACTGTCCACTATTTCTATCGTATAATCTTTCTCCATCAGAAGGTGGAATAATCTTTCATACCAAGCCCCTGGAGCTTGCTTCAATCCATATAGTGCCTTGTCTAGTTACACAGTGATGGGGACGCGTTATCCATACAGTGGCGCTCTTAATACCTCTTCTTTCAAGTATACATTCAAGAAGGCAGTCTTTACATCCATATGAAACAACTTCATATTCATGTGAGCGGCATAAGCAATTAATATTCTAAAAGCCTCTAATCTAGCTACAGGTGCGATAGTTTCATCATAATCAAGATCAATTCCCTCTTGTTGATTGTAACCTTGCACCACTAGCCCCTCTTTGTTTTTTACTATTGTACCTATGTCATCTAATTTGTTTTTGAAGACCCATTTTGTTCCAATGACTGAACTATCCTTTGCTCTAGGTTCGAGATGCAAAACCTGGTTCCTTTGGAACTGATTCAACTCAGCTTGCATTGCTAGAACCCAATCAGGATCTGTCAAAGCCATTTTGTAGTCAGATGGCTCTACACTAGAAAGGAAAGAATAGAAAGCACAAAAGTTTTAATAAACACTTTGAAGGTTTCTCGAAGGTACTCAAGAGGGGTGAATTGAGTGTCAATTAAAAAATTTCGATTTGGATTGTTCTAGTTGAGTAGACCAGTTGGACTGGTCARGCAGCGGAAAAATAGTAGAACAATACACAAACTGTATAAAGCAATAAACGAAGGCACACCAAATTTAACGAGGTTCACCCAACTTTGGGCTACGTCCTCCCACCCTAGTCACTTTTATTAATCTACTCCGAATAATTAAAGTAACCCTCACTCTCAAAGTATGTGAACTCACACACAATGACACCCCACACTTAACCCAAGTGTGCTAATTTTGAACTTGAACTCACAACCACTCGCTAATGAACTATCAAAAGCTACCCAACCACCAACCCCTTCGTTAGTGATTCAACACAATGCAATTCTCTCAAATTAATCACTCAATGAGTTTACAAGAGTATATGAACACTCAATTGTGTGCACTCGTGTGTTTGAATCTTTCTTGCTTGACCTMAGGCTTAAAGCTTTTCTCTTTTTCTCTCAAAAGTATTGCTCGTTAAAATCTGTGAGAGAAGTCTATTATGTGAGCTTATACGTGTGGATATTTATAGCCAAAGGCCTACAATTACTTAGTGTTACAACCCTAGAATATAGGAGATAAATAAAGATATATTTATTCCCTATATTTTAGGAAAGTCCCATAAGATATTATTCCATACTAGATGAGATAATATCTTATGTTAATTTAATTGCTACACAAGTAATTACCATATATCCAAACATATAATCTCACCAAATCATCTTGAAGTTTCAAAAAAATCGTTTTAAGAAAATGTTGCAAAAATCTTTTCTTGCTCGACAAGATGATCCGCGTTGTGAAAACAGTAGAAGTGCTTTCCTACTGGTGGTATCAAAGTCAACTGACCAACTGGTCTCATTTTCTTCAACTCTACGAGAGGGACTAAAGCCCTTTGCCATCAACCAATAATGCATAAGCAAGCAGTCATCAAACACACTCATGCACTTATACAACAATAAGACTTATTCTAAACCTAGAACTAATCTTCATTTTTCTTSAACTTTTTAAGTCTTCCGCGAAGGACTTTCTGCTTCAAGAGTTGGAATTCTTATATGCCAGCACATATAACACTTTGCTCAATATAACTTGTTASCATACTGTCACTATCTTTCAAGTGACCAAGAACYGTTTCACAGTTAAAATAGTGGTTTTTAGACACATTGATCTCAACACAACTAACAAGTGTTGAGAAAATTTGGAGGGTCCGTGTTTTTTATGACACATAATGCAACATTGGCTCGATCACACAGATATGCAACCAAATCATCTATAACACGAACCCTCCTGTCCAGATAGGACAAGAACCACCGCCGAAAGGTTCATCGGGAGACCCACAATTAGGGAACGGTCGGCAATATGCCGCGTGTATCAGCCTCCGACGAAGAAATTTGCGTTTGAGGCATACGAGACCCGTTGTACCGTGGAGATGATTACGATTAAGATCAATACGAATCTGATCCACTTCCATGGCGTCAACGCGGACAGTAGACCAGAGTAACTCAGCCAGGCGGAGCATTACAGTCGGCAAGGTTATTTACACGCATATCGATACACCCGTTTGTCAGGGCGTAGAAAGGACGAACTGGAGTTAACAACTCGTTGGATTTTGCGAGTCAAGGACACGAACATGATGGCAATGTCGGAAGCACACGCGAGGTCTGTTAGTCTGGGGTAAAGACAATGGCCTAATTAGGTCGAATTGTAACACCACGCACGCACGACACTATAATTCTCCTCCCCTGCAAGCTCAGTTCTACCCTAGAGTGGGTAAAGACTAGATAGTGTGAGACTAAACTGGCTGGGTAGGCAGATAAAGTGCGATGGAATCAGCAGGCGGTTCTCACGTTTTAAAAATCGGTTTAGGCTAATAATCATCTAAATTCCGGGACCGGAGAACGTGATAATCTGTAGACATGTTATAGTCCAACAGGTTCAACCAAGTACTCACATTGCATTCTCTAATGGAAGGAACCTCAGGTCAGCCCCGTAGAGGAAGGCAATCACATCATTTTCTCTTTCCTCGAAAAGCCAAGAGTCAAGCCGTAAGGGAAAAGCTACCTGATGGGAACGAGGTCGTTTTCCTTGAATGAGTATTACATGACACACCATTCGTTTTCTCCTGAAAAGCCAAGGTCAGCCGTAGGGAGGAAAGTCAGCCCGAGGATCCAAGCGCGCTTTCAAGGGCATAGAAACCTGCATGGCGGTCGCGGTAACAGGTATATAACTAAGACCTTTTTGGGTGGTTGGCGCGAGGTACGAATCGTGTAGGAATATATGTTTCCTCAATCACGTTTTTATGTGGTTGACGCAAATGGTCCTAAAAGAGTGGGCGATAAAAGTATGACTCAGTGTGTTACAGGAATAAAAGAGAGAGTACGTGAAGTGACGTTTGCCTCAGCGCGGGTACTTCACGCACGGCGTATCCAAGCAACGGCAATACTTTTTAGGACTTGTCGGTCCTTCTAATCCGAGCGATTTTCTGTATCTGCCTTCCACGGATACTCAGTTCAATAGAGTTGTGGTGACCTTTCTTTGGTCACGGTACAGGACAAGTTCTCTTGGGCGCTATTCATCGGACTGTAGTTTTGTCGATATCAGGTTCACTCTCCGCAAACGCATGACAATTAGCCATTAGTGTGAGTGCTGCACTGGTAGGGACACCCACTTCGGTTTAATCATAAATGTTCTCCCGAATAGTTGTACTCGCCCAGTCATAAAATCAGTTTTGATTTGAAAACATATGCCAGTCAGGCAGAAATCGGTTGCTATGCTGCTCGGATGTCATTAACTGCCAGGTGGATCCAATTGAGAAGACATTTGCTCCTCCGGACACTCACCATCAAAAGATAGGTGTACACTGTCAGACAGGTCTTGAGGCTTCCATGAAAAAGCTCCTCAGAAGGTTCAGACTAATTGAGCCAGTAGGGAGAAAGTGCAGGAACAGCCCGATAAAAAGAGATCCAGATTAGACGCTATACCAGAGGGCATGGAAACAGGGCAAAAGCATATAGTGGGTTTTCTTTGTTCGCTCGTATATTTTAATATCAATATGTAATATCTTATTTATACTTTGATTTGGATTTTGCAGTAAATACCCATAATTGTAGATTTGTGACTGCTCTCCTATAATGTCTTCAACTTTTCTACACTTGCCATCTTGCAATTTTTTGGAGCTCAACGGTATTGTGTTTTAGATTTATTTTTCCTGGGGATTCTTCTATATTTTCTACATTTTTGTATAAGTTTATACGCAGAAATCAAGAAAAAATACAACACAAAAATACCGAGTACGGCGAAAAGGGTTAATCAAGGTCGGCAAGAACGTCTTGACGTTGGTCATCACCGTCCCGAATACGAATAGCTTTGATACGTTTCATTTCTTAGCGGAGGAACTATCGTCCTCTTCAGTTTACTAGGGAAACCTAGATCGAATAGTGGGCCGGCCTTGATCGCTAGATGCGGGCAGGGAGCAAGTGTTCATTATGGTTCTCTGGCGCTCACAGGTGATCAAGAAACATACACAAAATTTGATGAAAGATCAGTAAATAAAATCGGGAGGCGGAACATGTATACGAATTAAAATAACGCTCGAGTCACAAGCATATACGGAGACAAGGAAACGCAATTGAATCTACCGATAATGAGAGGCGGTCGCCCCAAATGCATTGTGCGTAGTAAGTTACGCACACTTCGCACAATTAAGAGTGGGGAGTCCAAGGCAGGTTCATATAAATACGAGGCAAAGGAATATTGCAGTGTCTTTCTGCTTATTTATTCCATCAACTGAATCAGTCCTCCATAGAAGTATTCAAACAAGTGACTGCACTCGGCGTTCCTTCATGCTTTTTGTGGATTCCTTCATCACTTTCTTTCTGAGATCGTGCCAGTATTTGGATCCTTATAAAATTTATATTTAATCACACGTTGACTTTTTGTTTCCATTTATGTTTTCTCTATGAGTAGTTGTTAGTAGCACAAGTGCCTTTAAACAAGAGCTGTCACGAGAGAATATATCGAACGCACATGAATCACATATGAATAAAATTCTAGAAAATACGACGGATTGTTCTAGGAATCTTCCTAGAAACATAACCTTCTTCCCTTTTAGCGTAATACAGAAGTACTTAGCAGCGATACTGAGATGTTCATATTCCGGTAACAACAATGCTGTTTATTAGAAACACTCTTTCCCACGAGACGTATGGGCCACTCGAGATTAAATCTACTATTAAACGATGCAACTATGAAATATCTTTCAGAATTAGTTTTGGAGTAAGAAATTACAGATAATATCGTCCAGTCTGGTAGGTTCATTATTGAGTAACTGAGGCGGATATAAGGTCCAACTTTTTCAACATCTTTCTGACATTAACTTGGATTGCCTACTTGTGAGAAGCAGTATTAATACCAGCATGCAGGCCCAGCTTCATGGCTTTTGGTATACTTATAACTATCGTGACTTGTACCTTTGATGATCCAACGATCACTATCTATAAATGTCAAATACTTATAAGCACAAACGCTGGTGCTAGGAAACCGACCTACTTCAACCAAGACAGTATATACGCTTCCCTCCACATACTCCTCTCGCGCCTGATGATAGTTAATAGAACGGCTTATTAGCTTCGAATTTGCCTGAAAACTCTTTATCATGTGAACACAACACACCTGGCTATGGTGGAAGGTGATATTTTCCCTTAATTTGCACTAGATATTTTACTCAAATCTTTTTTCGGGTACGTAAATCTTTACCACATTACCGAATTACCTTTCACACTTATCACCCGCATGACATCTCTTTTATACGGACTCTCCATTAACTTTGGGCGATCTGTCACATACTTAGCTATTAATCCTACTTCTCTATGTCTACCATTAATCCTAAGCTAAAAAATTTACTTTAGTGTAGACTAAAATACACATAAACACTGAGTCTTTTGGTGTCCGATATCTTTACTGATTAACGTTATTTGGTTTGTTACACATTGTGCTCTGGATAGTAACTAGAACCATAGGATCTCAGAGTTGATTCTGAGATTTACTCCACACAATATGGTCTTTCATTTTAGTCCACCATGTTCTTCTTTCTTTATTAATTTGATTTGTCTTATTTATGTTAATTCGAGTTATTTTCATTTATTTAGACATATATTTATTGTTCTAGCATGAATAGTGCTAGTAGCAGAAGACAAGCTGTTGAGACGAATCAAACGGGTACTATTCAAACTGTACCTATAAATTAATGCAAACTAAGGTTTTTTATATGTGGCCTCTTTATGCTTTTATTATAATATACGCTTTTTCGTTCGATTTCTTTTATTTATCCTATGCTGGTTTTTCGGCTTTATCTTTTGTTTGTAAAAAATACAGATTCCTAAACGATTCGTACTTCAGAAATTACTGCTTGCAATTATTAGATGATTTCAAAAGGCCTCAGTAAAAGAATTACATACTGGCATGACCTCGAAATTTATGACGGTAATAAACATTCTTAAAGGTCAAGTATTATTTCATCCATGAACTAAATTTTGTTATTTATTTTTGTCTTTATATGCGATTTCATAAGGGGAATGTGTGCTTGGTGTTCGACGATTCGCTTCTTTAACAAGACTAAACCTGGTGTTCGTTTTGTAGAGCAGATTTGAACGAGTGTTTAACTTGAGAGATGAATTTTGTTAAAATATATTATTTGACAAGTTCATATTATTTGCTTTCTGTTATTAGTTCTATAATGGTACTTATGTCGCATAATGAAGTAGACGTATTGAGATATAGTAAATTTTGCTAAATCCAACAATAGGTCCCACATATTAGGAAGTCTTTGGCTATATGGGATAGTATGGATGGTGATAATCACATTGTCTTAACAAAGGCCGCAGATTAACTTAATGGACTGTCAACTTATCAGGGTATTTTTATTTATTAGGCATCTGTACGAGGGTATAAATTATAGGATTTAATAACACGACTATCTAAGTGGTCACTACATTGGTTCGTAGGGCTTTAGGTAACGCATAATCAATTTTAAGTGCCTCATATATATGTTTGACAATAAACATTACAACTCTATCACTAGTAATTTTTTAGGCTACGGGTTAGCGACTAAATAAGGTTGGCGAAGTATATGTAGAGACATTGTATGATGGTGCAAATCCAATCAGGCATAACAGTGTATTTAATGAAAGTAGAGAAATAACCATGAGACCTACTCCACACTCTAGCTAGCAAAGGAAGGTAGAGCATGGGTCCCGAGCCGCTAGAGGAACGTATTGTCTACATGCGCGTGCGGAATGTTGGTGTTATTTGATTCAATCGCGTACGCATGCCCTGACCCACGACGGTTACTTATTGGACGTGGGGGCCATTGATTTTGGCTCACCGATCGTTTTGACCGGAGAACTGCGCTCGGAATCGGTCTTGAATTCAACCTCTATTTCTGGAAGTGCGACTCTGGCTTTGTAGGGCACTCTAGACTCCACACTCACTTCGTAACCAAAAAACACAAAATTTAGCCATTCACACTAGATTATTCGTGCGGCAACTATACCAATCTTTAGTGGGGGAAAAGGGACCATGAATCACGTGGGCTTCACAAGCCCACGCAAAAGCACCGTTCTACGATAGTGTTAGGTACACAGACATTTATTAGTCCCGCGCCTGAAGACTCCACAAACACACTATTTATGCAATACTGTTATTTAATGCTAAACGCATGCTATAAAAGTAAGTAACAGACAGTTCTTAAACACCAATGCAAACATTATGTGAACAATACCAAGGGTATGCAGATACGCTGAGGGGACATATGGTCCGCGGACCACATGTTCACTTACAGACTTCATGACACTTTCTCAAAATTTTGTAATATTCCTCAGTTTTTAAGTAATCACCCTATTTACTAAGATCCCATTACAACTAGTTGGTTGCATTAGGTGTTTTTGGGTGTGAAAGCCGTAGTGTTCTAGCAAGTCAAATAAACAGAGATGGGCTTCAAATTATTAAGTCTGTTACACACTTAATTTTTTTCCTAAACTAATTAAAGTGTTTGATGATACGACTACATTGGGATTGATACCCTGTATTGTTTTTGATTGGTGAACACTCTTATAATAAAGGGATCAATCATAAATAATATAATAATAAATTATAACATCATTAAATAATAATTTCAAAATCAATAATATTCAATTGCAATGTTTGGAACAATCGATGACAATAATAGCTAATGAATTGTTTGTATACTTATAATGAAATAATAATTCATCAATAATAACATATGTTGCCATTGTTGTGAAAATCCTAACAGAGGGATCACTAGCCTTCTACTTTGTATGGCTATCACGGGGTACGTAACTATCTGATCATCATGTTTTATGTGCTACGAACTCAACTGAAACGAGCTGATATGATTTAATCAGATTTGGTTGTCCGTTCTTCTGTTAAAAGAGAGAGATTTGGTCCTCA
This sequence comes from Bassia scoparia, assembly GCA_008642245.1. Classification (NCBI taxonomy): domain Eukaryota; kingdom Viridiplantae; phylum Streptophyta; class Magnoliopsida; order Caryophyllales; family Amaranthaceae; genus Bassia; species Bassia scoparia. Next base: position 21,052 of record SNQN01006670.1, on the reverse strand, counting down.
CCACCAAATTCGAGGTCAGAATCATCTACTGTTAATTGACCTCCTAAGGACAATTCTCGGCATTCTCCTTCACTCCCGCATGAAGAGTATAATTTGGGTGAAGAAGCATTATTTTTTCGGGATCATGTTCCAAGTGATCTAGCTGACACAAGGATGAAGGATAGTGTATTGGGAGAGATCCCCAAAAACAACATAAGCAATCATACCTATCCACAGAAACTGTATGTCAATTATCTATCTTTCCATACAAAGTCCGTCGGTGGGTCAGAGATAGCTCATTGGGCTCCTAAAAAGATGGAAATCAGTAACTCTAGACAGAGAATCTGTTGTCTAGATTTTGGAATCAGATTTTCTGTGTATTACTTACTCCACTGAGCTTTCTGGCAGAGTCATTAAGAATATAGATTAAGGAATTGTTGGGAATTTTCTCCCCCATATTGTTTTTCCTATAACAATTCCCCAGTTATGACTCGAACTATTAGCAGAGCAGAAGTGATCGGGGGAGTTGGCCTCTCCTTCGACCCTGCGGATGTTATCTCACTAATAGCTAATTACTTGGGTTTGGACGTAAGCCTCATGCTCGGTTAGTATTGTGTTGATATAAATGATACTGTCGAAATCTTTCTCCATGTGGACGCAATCTGGGTTTGTCTAACCTTCATGCCTTATTTGGTTTCGGGTAATACGTGCTGGCTGGGCACACAGCAAGCCACAGCGACAAGACGAACGCACGGTAAGATTATCCACTTCTGGAAAGCACAGAGCACGTCGTGGGCGGCATATACTGCATAGAAGGGATAAAGGTTCTTCCACTTAGGCTTTTTCCGTTCTGGGCTTCATCGCTTCCTTCTCAGGGGGGAATATTAGACAAAGGGCAGAATTCAGGCCTGTCATTGTGCCGGTTGCCAAGGCGTGGTCTAGAAGGCGGATGCGGCACAATAACGTCTACACGAATAGGGCCCCTAGGACATTAGGGGAAAGCACCCCGCACGTGCCGGTCTCTTTGCTAAGCACGCTCACAATCTGCTCACATCTTCAGTCGGATAGGCTTCTAATATGAGCCTAGAGGGTAGTGAGGGCCAATTGTACTCGGCAACCCCTCACCACCCTCCACCAAAATTCCTTGATGTAGATCACTTGACTCATCAACGGGTCTATCTATGTGTAGCCTTGGTTACTTGTACACACTCTCACGGCTATCGCTTGCAGTTCTCTAGCCAAGATTTTGTGTGTTTTGTTATAATATCTAGATTTATTATTACACTAATATATTATGGAAATGTAAAATGCGCCTATATGTTTTCGATCTCTTATACAGTTCAAATCAATAAAAGCTAATGATATATATAGGATAATAATCATCTCCAAGACAAGGATCATTAAATAAAGATGTGCATGGTATTACCATATTATAATCATTTCATTGTTAATTAAAATTTTATATTAAATACCCGTTTAGGTTGATAGTAAGCTAGATCGGATCGCACGCTGATGCACACATAATTATGGGGTAACCCTTCTCACCAGATGAAGGTTTAGATTAGCTACCCTGTTAGGATAGAGACCCAACTGGCTCTATAGTAAGAACACCAGTGGGCAAGAAATCGTACTCTTCTCAAAGGCTGATGCGGTTCTCTCTCTTGCTAGTAGACGGAATCCAAAATCTCACGACACATTAGTGAATGCTTAGTGTTGCACACTTCGTCTCCTTCAGCTACTCATGGACACGGTTGTATCTTTGTGGAGTAATCCAAAAAGAATCGATGTTCCGGAGGGCAACTACCTGGGTGCAATGAGGCCTTCCTCGGGCCGGGGAAGGTCTCTGCGTTCCAACTCAATTGGGGGTTTTGGGCTCAAGCTATGAATGATAAGACTTACTCGTTAGGTTCTTTAGTGTCCACTTGTCAGAGATGCAGTGATTTTCCATTGTCTTTGTTCTCTCTTTTTTCGGTTATTTTCTGACGTCCGTAGCCTTTTCGGACTTTAACTCAAAACCCAAAATAGGGTGGTGATTTATTCACCTAATGAAATTATGTTGGCAATCAGTTCTTTTTATGCGGCGGATCTGCGCATGGGTCGTTCTCGTTTGCTAGGGTTGCGCTGTTTGGTTGGTTTTCCATCAGTGGTTTGCGTTTTCATCTCCACGCAAATGTTCACCTCATCTGTATAAATTTCACGGGCCCCCAATGTTGATTACGTACGTATTAGGTACCAGTCTCTCTTCTGGTATTGTCTATTTTTTTCTGAATATATGAGATTTTTCTCTGCTCTCACGATAAAGAAGAGGACTTTTTTATATTATTGAGTTGGTTTTATTATTTCTGATTACGCGTCGAATGCCGAGCACGCACTTATTTTCTTCGAAGAAATGCTAGACGGAGATATTCTGTGATTTTGAAGAACTTATTGTCAATCTGTTTAAAAAGACTCGATGACATGTAATATCGCAGGGCCCTTGTGTATAGATGATCGGTGTTTGATTCTTGAATCATTAGGAGAAAGGTAATCCTTCTTTCCTTCTAATACAATTATGCGGGGAAAATACTGTTGGAAGGCCCGTTCCTTATTGAATGCTAGACTTCAGTGTACCGTGGTTTGTCGTGCTTTGGGAGTGTGGTCTGCAAGCGCAGAGGATTGGCACAGACTGATGCGGAACGGTCGAGAGATTTAAAGGTAGTAAAATCCAACCTGAAATTTGACATGTGATATACTTGCGGACAAGGATGATAGCTTATGTATTCAAACATTCCTATACCATTCTTTCTCGGGAGCGTTTTTTTCTCGCTCGACTATTGTAGTGGTAGTAAATTTAAACTTAAGGGCGCTCAATGAGAATCCTTGAACGTGAAGCAATACTCACTTTGGTAGAAGGACGGGCATCCGGTTAGGCTAGTTACCTCTCCTGCATCTAAAAGTAGCACTCGGTGGGAAGAGAATACGATCTAGGAAGCCTGTTGTCGCACAGGCGTAATATATTATCGTCATCACAGCACAATCGAGATGCTTCATCAAAGATCGGATAGGCCAAGTAAAATGATAGCATAGAGGGGATGATAATGAAGTGGAGCAACAAGAATCTTACACAGCGTAGGACATAATTTGAGAGAGGGCGTGAGGCCATGCAAGCGACTGTCCGATCTTGGCTAATACTCACCGCCTCCAATTTACTTGTACATGATCGTATTTTTGATCTCACATCGCAGCCTATATGATATTGCGTCTCAAAAATCTTTTGATATTGTTTTATAATAAATAACATAACAATAACAATAACAATACAATAACAATAACACTAACAATGCAGACAGATGATGACCAATAACTTGAGATACACACTAACAATAACACTAAACAATAAAAAGAAACGAAGGACCCTCTTGCCTGCGTTGCCTTCGTGCCTATAAATACTTGCTCGCCACCTGCAGTCCGGGGAACACAGCGTTTCACTACAACGCTCAGAAATTCACGATGGACTTTCTAGAAACACACTTTCACTCAATTCACACGATTTACAACAGGCTTCATCACAACTTCCACAACAGACTTTCACAGACAACAAGTCAGAGACAACATTAAGACCACATTACGTTCAAAACAAACTCAAAACCGATTACATTATCAATTTCAAAAAGCATCGGATTTACTCTTGGAATCAATCAAGCGAAATAAGGGGTATTTTAATCTGAGATTACTTCAACCAAATAACCCCTCTTCATCTACGTCTTTTTCAATTTCCCTTTATTGGTCTCTTTTATTGATTAAACCATTATTTTTGAGGTTATTCAAATGTTCAGAATAAGAGAGGCAATGGGTAGTATAACGCACTTCGTTAAATCGGTTTTCGAATGTAATATGTGATTTATTATAGTCTTTCACTTGTGCCGATGGGTTTTTTGGGCTTCAATTATTAATACTGACCATATCTGTTTATAGTAGTACTAACTTGCGTATTTGTTTGTCCTCAACTAGCAAATCATCCAAAATCGACAAAGGCTACAACTACCTCTGCTCTGGATTTTATTCTAAAATTTGATTGTTTGCACGTGAACCAGGTGATATGGAGGACATTAAATAAGCATCAATAAGATATGTCATGCCCTACTCAACCTTGGTTTTATCATGTCCTCGTTTCACATACTCACATTTACTTCAAATCCACTGTTATATCATTGTTTAAAAAACAAGAACCCGGGAATTAATCCGTTTTGTCAATTAAAGTCAGATAGATTCATGACCTGACCTGGGCTATCTTAGCACCTCGTGTATTTACAACATATGACACTGAAACACTCAAAGTAGATCCGCCTTAATCCTCATCTGTACGAAGTTTTTTGGTTGTACATATAGCACACCCACTAGTATTACAAGTGCAACTCTCTAAAGCTCTAATCAAATAGGCAACTTCAATTCTCTCTCCCTTTGAATTCAATTTTATGAATCTTATGGCTACAATGAACCTCGAGAGTAAGGCGCTACAATGCGGGCCGAAAATTGGGTACAGGATTCTGATTTTCGTACAATTGTTCCCTGAACCCATCACCGATTCGGTTACCTTGAATTTGGTACCCGTGGGGCATAATTTAAGTTTGGCCACTCTCTCAGATAATGGGTGAGGGGCGGCCGTGAATACCTATATATATGGGCCCACTGGTGGCGGAATCCCGGCCTTTCCAATAGAGAACGACACAACCGCCAACCCGCCATTTCACTCGCGGAATTTCCTAGTGGCTCAAACTCCACCATGACACTGAAAGCTAGTATGTGTCACGTGCGCCATACTACAGCGAAGCGAAAGCCTACAGTATATCTGTCGCATCTTTTTCGTTAGACATTATGAGAGAGTGTCAGTTTGATATTTGTGATTCTGGGTGATATAGTTCAACGCTCAAATTATTTGGGAATCATCCTCATTTAACTGCTAATGTTTGAAAGATGTATTCTCTCTTGTCCTTCTTGATATTTTTAACTTTTTTATTTTTCCTTTGGACTTTTGTCTTGCAATTTTATCAATGTTGTTTAGGCTATATTCCAACTTTATAAATAGTGTGGTGTTGTTGGTGTTGTTGGCATCTTTACGTTTTTCTATGTTGTGTTCTTCTTCTGTTTTAATTATAAACAAGAGTTCTGATTATTTTTATGGCTAGCTTTCTTTTATTGTTACTAATTTTTCATGTTTAGATGTTTCATTTTCTGACATTTAGATCAAAACTGATTGGTTTTATTCACTTTTGTTTGTATTTTTTGTCTTTAATTCCACCCCATATTGAACTTCCTTGCTTATATTAATGAATCCTTTCTTTTATTATATATATAATGATTCTATATTGTTGTGTGTTCTATGTTTTATAATTAAGAATAGTTTTGGAATTTTCAAATATTAGGTCTAATAAGATGTCCGTACAATAGTTGCCGCAGGTCCACTAAGTGTTGATTATCATGTCCATTCATATGATAATCTTTTGTTTGAGCTGATTATAGCCTAGTAGGTTCTTTTCTGGCATAAGCTGAGCTGCTAGTACTTTGGTGGTTCTTCTTTTGGACTATCCCAATCGCACTATACAATAAATCTCCCACATGAAGCTCTTAGTTGAATTAAGTGGCCGATTGTTGTTCTCCGTAGTTGGATGGTGTTTGATGCCTTTTTACGGCGTTTGTCAGCAAAAGTTTTAGACATGCTTGTAACTTATTAATCCTGTTTTTCTAATTTCGTAAGATGTGTCGATCCAACTCTTAAGCTCTAGGGTCTCATGAAAGTGAGGAATTCTCAAAATTTAGTGAATTAACACTTCCCAAGAAATACCTTGGATTTTCCCGAGTTTGTAATTAGCTAATGAGATAATGCCTTCTCAAATTTTTATGGTTATTTCTTATTGTATGTTGTTTGTTGTGGTTAACAACCATTCCTGGTTCACTTTATTCGAATAGAAGATTTTTTGTCCGCCGCTGATTTGTGCATCTTGATTCTTATGTAAGCCATCATTTTTCTTGGTAGAAATTGCTATAGAGTAGAAAGCAAAACCTGATATTGTAGTGTGGTATTTAGCTAATATTAAGAGTGATTGTCTCTCTATTTTGGGTCAAACTCCGGCAAGCATGTATATACAGAAGCCTATTATGGTTCAAGCAAGATCATAGACATTGGTATTGTATAAAATTAAGAGATGGGCCTGTGTGTGTTTGGTGTGTTGTTGTTCTTTGAATGTTTGGTTCCCCGATTAATAGTCGGCTTTAAATGGCTTTTATCTTAAAAGTTAACTTGCCGACTTACCTCTACTTTCAAGCCGTTTTACCTTCACAAATGCTTTTAATTTCCATGTAAGAAATGAACCTATGCAGCCTTGACCCCCTCCCACTTTCTACATATTAAGGCAATGTTATACCATTGCGATTATGCAACAGATCTGGTTTCCGGCCTCAACTCAGGCTTCCAAATAGTGAAATAGGCTAAATAAGAAATTCTTGCTTGCCAACTTTATTTTTGACTTGTCCAAACTCGTTCAAGTTTTCCTGGTTCCTGCTTTTATGCGAATGAATGTTTCAGGAAAGACTACGCACTATCAATTGTACGACCTTACAATACAACAACTATCCTTTGAGAACGCCTATCATTTTGATTTTATGTTGGGGGGGGTCGTTCTGATGCCTAGATTTCTACGGACGCTTAAGGCGAGTATTCCGTGTGCTCCACCTTCTTAGAACTATGTTATGTTTATTGCACCGCAGGTTGATCGTCTTCAGTCTCTTCACTTGCTTTATTTAGCGAATCTTCCAAATAGGAAGTTAGTTAGGTGTAGCTAGGGATTGGGTTGATGATATGAAGTTCACATACAATCTTCATTTATGGCTTCTAATAACTCTAATTTTTTTATTGATTGTTAACTTTTGGTCCAGTTACTGAAAACTAAATCTTCTTCTCGTAATTATAATTCTTTTCTCTGTTACAAAATATGAGATTGGATGCCACAGATGAAACTAGCAATGGAGCTTGCATGGTTAATCGACAACTCTAATTCGGACAAGAATGAAATGGATTTTGATTAATCACCAATTCAAGACAGGAATGTGCAGTAGGTTAAGTCGCTACTAAAATTAGGGGATAATGTGATCTTTTATGACATACATAGTATGTAATTGTAGGGATTCTTTTGGTTAAAGCACTATTTGATCAATTTTGCAAAATTTCCCCTTAATTTACGCTAAAGCCTATAACTAGTTGATACAATGCCTTCATTCTAAATAAATAAATTAATTGCGATGTAAGAGTATTTATATCCATGTAGCCTTGTATGTCGACTTATTGGACCTTTTCATGTACTTATATAATTTTAGTAGATATAGTCTTAAAATATAATTCCAAATGTCTCATTTATGTGTATGATTTTTAGTTTACTTTATCTTTATTATTAACATTCGTCTCAAATAATAAAATAAATAAATCACTAATAAATAATAATAAAGTGTACTACATAATAACCATTATTTATCATGTTAATTATAAATCAATCTTAAATAAAATTAATTGTTTTTAGAACCCATCGTTTGGCCACATCACAAGAGTTGATGCTTTTAGGTTAAGTTATTCATATGCACACAATTAATTTTACCTCGGCACTTACATACCTCTGATAAATGTGTAAAATGTTTTGTCGGTGTTGGAACTTACTTAGCTAGTAAGATATCCAATAATATATATGATCAATACGGCAAACCACCATCTGATTTTACCATTACCATGCATTAGCTCCAATAATAGTTACATTTACATCTAAAGTGTGGCAACAACTCTTCATGAAAAGATCAATAAGGCCGTTGCAATTAGGTTATGTTAAGTGTTGCACTAATCTTAATGCACACTTTTTTTATTTTTTCCATTAACTGTTGCAAGTAGGTTCAAAAACTTGTTTGCATTTAGGAATCAAATATGCAAACGCAAGAATTGCAACGCTATAAAGTAAGAGACCTGAATTGATTATGCTCATTCTGCCAACATGTACCCTTTTGCAACATTTTGGTGTTTAATGCTAAGTTTGTGTTTTAATGTAGTAGTTTGTTCGTTCCAATGGTATCCCGCTGCTTGAACCACGACTGGTTTTACTGTGATCCGGACTTGAATGGACCGGCATTTAATTGTTTGGCACCAACGTTCGGGCTCCGTGATATATGCATCTTATATGGTCAACAGAACCGTGGCCCCTCGAATCCCCCTTTCTGACACTACACTACCCCAATTAGGCATCTCAACCCCGCTGCGGGCTCGTGGGCTCAAGCCCCAAACGCAAAAGCCAAACGAAATCGAGTATGTACACTAAGTGCTTGCCGCCCCAACAGACCGCCTATAAAACGCGGGGGGGCGTATCGCGTCCCTCACCAGTCTAGCATGGAAATGATGCTTTTAAATTGTGATGTAAACTAAAGAGAACACATCTTACAAGTACAAAGTACCGAACCAACAAGATATTTATCACTAACATCCGAAAACAAACTCGGGAGAAGAAGCATCATCGACACTAAAACGAGGGCACAAAACTTATAATCAAAGTGTCTAAGTCAAATATTAGAAATGGACTGGTAGACACCTAGATCCTTCCCCCGATAGCAAAATATTGAAAGTAGATATGATCAGGCAAGTAATAGTCCACAATGTCGCAAGTTAAATTCCGAACTTCCGGAAAAAAACGCAATTAAACTCGTAATGGAAATGCACCTCCAGATAAATTGTGAAATGTTCAAGTCAAAGAGAAATTAATAAGTCCCCCCCCAAAACATTGTAGACCCAACCGTAACCATGCTAAGCGTCAAATCCGAGGTCAAAATGGTTTCTTTTTCGGTTATCTCCTCGTAATTTGGTATAACATTAATCAAATCTCTTGAAGAATTCTGCATCTAGCATTATGGTTTTCAGATCATGGTTTCGTAGCCAACAGACACAGGCACATCCACTTCTGGAATTTCCGCCAGTTCATCTTAATATTTTATTCTGATTTTCTCTATGATGTATTTTGCCTTAATGATTTCTTTCTGCAAATGTTATAACAAATTCGCAGCAATACAGACAGAAAAATACATGATCAATTAGGGAAAAAAAACAGTGCGGAATGTATCTTAGATATCCGTCCTAGAAAAATATAATTGAAGGCTTTCTTTAGCGAAAAGGAGGCTCTAGATGATTAAATCGCTGTAAGTCTGTAGAAATTCAAGACATGTGGCAAAAGATTAATTCCGAATAAAAAATAAATTTCCAAATATTTATGTTTAGAGGAAAAAATATTTAATAGTACAGCCCTGCTAATTAAAAATACGCTCCTAGGAAGCATAAGATCGCAGAGAAAGCTGAGGAAAGCGTACATACGCTGTGACTTTCTGGCGTATGGCCTGTGAGCGTACATAATACGCAGCCTCACCAGCGTATATGTACGCTCAGTTCCTCCCTCCGCGCCTTATAAATACACCTTGCGTTCTCATTTGAACACAGACAGCGACTTTCCGCAACTCCCAACTTCCAACTTACGATTTGAGGCGTTCAGTCAATTCACAAAATACGTAATTGCATTATCTCTCTCATTACAAAACCTTTCACAAAATACACATAAACACGAGTCTTCGTTCTTTTGTCGATTCGTTTTTGAAACAAAGCGCAAAACAAGGTTAATTCTGAGATTTCTCACCAATAATTCTTCTTTCACTTTCTCCTTTACTTGATTTACCATTATTGATGAGTCTATATTGTAATTTTAAAAAAACCAAAAGTAGAACCGACTGTTGAATCGTCTACGTAAACAAAATTACCACAAATGTCACCAACTCATTGAAACTCTTAAATCTGTTCCACCTCAGAGACAATAAGCAGTAGAAGTTCCTCAAATAAACAACAAACTTGTCAAGAGACAGCGAAACAACCAGATATGACAGCCTTTCCCCTTTCATGATTAGACCCGATTAGTAGTAAGTGAGTAGTATACTTATCATTATATTACTTTTTATAATATTATGATTCTATGCGGAACAGGTTAGGCTTTCCTCTGGTTCCCCTGTGTGAGTTATACAAGCTGTACTATTATCTTCCTTCTCACTTTCTCCTATCCCATCAATAAACTTTGCAAAGGATGCTCCGAGTATGACTTTCCTCGTGTCTCCACTGATCTAGGTAACGCTCCAACCGACTTCTGAGTTAAACGATCAATGACCTATTGACCTTCTCTAGTTCACAACACAATGCATCTATCATCATCACCTTTCAACCTTCCTCCTCTTCCTGATGCCCTTATTGGAGGCCGTCTTAGACTTCAGATTTCAGAACTCCGTCAGGCCCAGATTCTTGGCAAAAAACCTCATGTTTGCCCCTGCACCCCCTCGTGTTTCCTCAACCTCAATGTCGGTTTTAAAATCTAGCTAAGGGTTTTTGGCAGTGGGCAGGGAAGGAGATGGTTTATGTTCAGATGAGGTTAGGGTTAGTTT
>SNQN01006669.1:26043-37283 GCA_008642245.1 Bassia scoparia | reverse complement strand
TTTAATGAGAAGTTCTACTCCTACTGGAAGAACGAGATGGAAATCTTCATTAAAGCTGAGAATTATCAGGTATGGAGAGTCATTGAAGTTGGTGATTTTGTTGTCACCAAAACTACTACTTAAAAGGAGGTAATCCCTAAACTCATCTCTGAATATGACAAAGATGACTATGACAAGATGGAAATTAATGCACTTGCTGTCAAACTCCTTCACTATGGACTTGGACCACATGAACACAATCGTGTCATGGGGTGCAAGAATGCTAAGGAGATTTGGGATTTACTTCAAATCACTCATGAAGGTACAAATGAAGTAACGAGATCCAAAATTGATTTCTTAATGTCTAAATACGAGAGATTTGAAATGATACCAAAAGAAACTATTCAAGAAATGCTTACTCGTTTCACTAATATTATTAATGAATTAGTTTCTCTTGGAAAGCAAATCCCAGTTGATGAACAGGTGAGGAAAGTCCTTCGAAGTCTTCCTCAAGATGAAAGATGGAGAGCCAAGGTCACTGCCTTGCAAGAAACCAAGGATTTCAATACGTTTAATATTGAGCAGCTTGCGGGTTCTCTCGTGACCCATGAGTTGCACTTAAGCTCAAGCAGTTCTAGTGAAACCCACAAGGCCAGGAACTTAGCACTCAAGGCTGATGAGACAGAAGAATCTGAAGTTGATGATGAGGAGGTTGCCATGCTGGTAAGACGTTTTAAACGTATGTTTAAACCTAACAAGTTTAGAAGCTTTGTTAAAAGAGCAGGTACCTCAAAGATTGAACATCCATGTCATCGATGTGGTGCTTCTGATCACTGGATTAAAGACTGTCCCATTGCCATAACTGAAAAAGGAAAAGGGAAGACCAAGGAAACAGGAAAGGGAACAAAAAACTCCTTTACCAAGACTGATATAAGGAAAGCCATGATAGCTGCATAGGAAGATTCCGAGACTGATGGAGATTAGGAAGATCAAAATGAAAGTGAAATAGCTAATCTTTGTCTCATGGCAAAGACTGAAGAAACTCAATCTCGAGAGGTATTTCCTAATCCCCAAAACTTAATGACTTTTTCTAAATCAGCTTTAGTTGATTTAGTCTTAGCATATGATGATGATTGGAGAGTAGTAACTAAAACCTTAACTGAAACTGAAAAGGCATTAGAAGTTGCTCGGGAACACAGTGCCTGGATTGAAAATCAAAAGACTGATGTTCAGGGAAAATTCTTTGAACTTTTCGATAAGAACCGTCTCTTGAAGGAACTTATGGAAAAGATCAAATATGATAATATTATGTTAATTGTTGAATTGACTCAATACAAGCTCATGTATACTGATCTGAATGCTCCAAGTTCCTCCAAACATACTTTTAACAAAGATTTTGAAAAACTCAAGATGGAACTTGAGGAACTTAAATTTAATAAGCTCAAATTGGAGAAGGAACTTGAAGCACAAAAGAACAGAGATGTTCATCAGTACACAGTGCCAAAATAGATTGAGAATGCTCAAACCAAAAGAACTGAAGGATTAGGATATGTTCACGTCAAACATAAAGGAAAGAAGAAAAAGTATGTTGATCTACCTAGCAATAAGATTTGTACTTTCTGTGGCAGGACTGGTCATTACGAACCAGACTGCAACAAGAAGCAAATCATAATGAAACACAATGTTAAACAAGTTTGGGTAAAGAAACAAGACATTGCTTCTTCTTCAAAGGAACCCGAGGAAACCAAGGTTCCTCGTACTAACCCTTAAGTTATTTTTGCAGGATCTAGTGAGGGGGAACAACTCATGGTACCTCGACAGTGGTTGTTCCAAGCACATGACAGGAGATAAATCTAAGTTTGTCTCACTAGAGTCCTATGGAGGTGGAACTGTGACTTTTGGAGATAACAAGAAAGGTGAGATAATCGCCAAAGGTAAAGTCGGTAAGTCAAGTTCCCACTGTATAGATAACGTATTTTTAGTCAAGGGTTTGAAACATTATCTTTTAAGTATTTCTCAATTTTGTGATGAAGGTAACACAGTTAACTTCACAACAGAAAATTGCAAAATCATTAACAATCACACTGGACTCATTGTACTGGAAGGAACACTTATACGGTGGATCTCAATTCTGTTCCAAGTAACAATCTCACTTGTCTCAGTGTTATTGAGGATGATGCATTATTATGGCATAAACGTTTTGGTCATGCTAGCTTCTCACACATGAACAAACTATGTACAAAGAACTTGGTAGTTGGTCTTCCAAATGTCAAGTTCCCTTGTAAATATATGTGTGATGCATGTGTGAGGGGGAAGTAGATAAGATCCTCTTTTTCAAGAAAAAACAAGATAACTACAACCAAGCCATTAGAACTAATTCATATGAATCTTTGTGGTCCTATGAGAATCCAAAGTAGAAGTGGGAAAAGATATGTTCTTGTTATTGTAGATGACTATTCTAGATTCACTTGGGTAATATTTCTGTCAAGCAAAGAAGAAACTTATGATGAATTTGTTGCTTTTGCCAAAAGGATACAAAAATCAAGTGGATTTCAAATAGTGCATATTAGGTCAGATCATGGAACAGAATTTGAAAACTCAAAGTTTGATGAGCTTTGCAGGGAAAGTGCATATTAGGTCATATTAGGGAAAGTGGCATGAACCATAATTTCTCAGCTCCAAGAACTCCACAGCAAAATGGTGTTGTTGAAAGGAAGAACAGGACTTTGGAAGATATGGCCAGGACTATGCTTATAGCCAGTGTTCTAGCAAGAAACTTCTGGGCTGAAGCCATTAATACTGCATGCTACATTATTAATAGAGTTTTACTAAGACCTATAATTAACAAGACACCCTATGAATTATTAAATGGTAGAAAACCTATATCTCACATCTAAGAACATTTGGTTGCAGATGTTTTGTCCACAATAATGGTAAGAGGAACTTAGGAAAGTTTGATGAAAGAAGTGATGAAGCTGTATTTCTTGGCTATTCCAATCATAGCGAAGCTTATAGAGTTTATAACAAAAACTCCATGTGTGTTGAAGAAAGTATACATGTAATATTTGATGAAATTGACACACATATGAAAATGCAGGAACTTGATAACAATGATTTTGAAATTGGATTAATCAGGAAACTTGATCCAGATGAGGAATCCAGTAAGCAGACCAAAGACATCCATGCAGTTCAGGAAGAGGTTCAAACACCCGAAGTTCCTCAACCTGATGCTGCAGAAGGAATGGAAGCAAATGCTAATGAGGAAGCAGAAGGAACTCAAGCTGAGATAACTCAACCAGGAGTTCTAGTGAGAAACTTCCAGCCTAAGCCTTGGAAGCATCAGAAATCTCACCCCACTGATCTCATCATAAGTGACATCAGTAAAGGAACTCAGACAAGAGCTCAGCTGAGAAACTTCTGTGCCTTCCATGCATTTCTGTCCATTGTTGAACCCAAGAATCATGAAGAAGCTCTAAAAGATGCAGATTGGGTAAATGCCATGCAAGATGAATTAAATGAATTTGAAAGAAACAAGGTATGGCATCTTGAAACTCTTCCTAAAAACAAAAAGGTAATTGGACTAAAATGGGTTTTTAGGAATAAACTAGATGAATATGGCACCATAGTAAGAAACAAGGCCAGACTAGTTGTTAAAGGTTATAACTAACAAGAAGGCATTGACTTTGAAGAAACTTTTGCACCTGTAGCCTAGTTAGAAGCTATTTGAATCTTAATTGCCTTTGCATCTTTCATGGGTTTCAAATTATATCAAATGGATGTAAATGTGCGTTTCTTAATGGATACCTACAGGAGGAAGTTTATGTTGAACAACCTCCAGGATTTGAAAACCATAAATTTCCTAATCATGTGTTTAAGCTTGACAAAGCTCTATATGGGCTAAAACAAGCACTAAGGGCCTGGTATGAAAGACTTTCAAAGTTTCTTTTACAAAATGATTTTAAAAGAGGAAAAGTTGACAAAACTTTGTTTTTGAAAGCTGAAGGAACTGACCTTCTTGTAGTTCAAATTTATGTTGATTACATTATATTTGGAGCTACAAATGAAAAACTGTGTAAATACTTTGCTGACCTAATGAGTGGAGAATTTGAAATGAGTATGATGGGTGAGTTGAATTTCTTTCTGGGATTGCAAATAAAGCAAACAAAGAGGGGGAACTTCATTCATCAACAAAAATATATCAAGGAACTTTTGGAAAAAACACAATCTGGATCAAGTTAAAACTAATGACACTCCCATGGGAGTTGGTACTAAGCTGGATGAAGATCCCAATGGAATCTCAGTGGATCAGAAAAGGTATAGAGGTATGATTGGTTCTCTTTTATATCTCACTGCTAGTAGACCAGATATATCCTTTAGTGTTGGTGTATGTGCTCGTTTTCAATCTAACCCTAAAGAATCACACCTAATGGTTGTAAAAAGGATATTCAGGTATCTAAGAGGAACTGAGAACCTAAGTCTCTTCTACTCTAGAAGTGATCATTTTGATTTAAAAGGCTTTACAGATGCTAACTATGCAGGTGATTTAGTAAACTGGAATAGTACCTCAAGAACAGTCCAGTTCCTTGGGTCTTGTCTAGTTTCATGGGCATCTAAGAAACAAAATACTGTAGCCCTTTCTACTGCAGAGGCTGAGTATGTAGCTGCAACAGCATGTTGTTCTCAAGTTCTTTGGATCAAACAACAATTAAGAGATTTCGGATTAAGGTATGATTGTATTTCAATTTATTGTGATAATACCAGTGCAATTTGTATTTCAAAGGATCCAGTACATCACTCAAGGGTCAAACACATTCATCTAAGACATCACTTCCTAAAAGATTATGTTGAGAAAGGCTTAATCAAATTGGAATTTTGTGAAACGAAAAGTCAAATAGCTGATATATTGACTAAGCCTTTAGCAAGAGATCGTTTTGAAAGAATGCGCGTGGAACTTGGGATGATTCAACTATTCTAAAGAGGTACTCCTAAAATCCTCAAGGTATGATCTCTAAGACTAAGACTTGTATATATGTCTCATGCACAATTTTTATATGAGTAACATTACACTAAGTAGAGCATATATTTGTCTTGTGTGCTTATATGATATCACTCGTATAAATTAGGAGCATATGTGTATAATATATTAAAGTGTCTAAGCCCAATTTGTTTTGTTCTAATAGTTCAAGCCCAAATCCTTTTTACAAAACAAATAAATTTTATTCTATAGAAATTATCTATTTTTATTTTTATTTTCTGATACAGCTAAAAATCTCAAAATTCCAAATGTTTATCTAAATTAGCTATATTACATCCCAAATATATTAATTCCCTAAATTTTCTCAACCGGATGCATTTTCTAAGAGTTAAATACCCACCTTCATATGTCAAATCAATTGAATCTAATATTGAAAGTTACTGACCGCATTAATTACCTCTGCCATTTTTTACCGCTCAAAATTCATCTCCCCTTTCAACCCGCACCACATAATTAAACCCGTCTTTTCACCTCATTATATAGCATGCAAAACCAGAACTCATACTATTCATCTCCACTTCACTCAAAATCCCTAAAATTTCTCACAAATTCTCAATATTCACCCATGGATATTTTACCAAACCCCTCGGCATCTCAAATGGCCAAACACACTTATGAAACCTCAAAGAAACGAAAATTTGATGAAATTTAAGATGACTGGGAGGAACTCGAGGATCCTATTCAAATGGAGGGCAAGTCCTTTGTTCGCACACGTATCGAGGCAAGATGTTCGAATCTGATGATGGGTGTTGCTGTGAATATGGACTGGTGCTGAGCAAGTAAGTTTACTCAACTCCTTGACATTCTAGAATTTCAGGGGTGGAGTGATCTGTTTGGTGTCTATTATAAGAATGTTATGTCTTACACTATCATGAATAAGTTTACTGAAACTTTTAAGCATGAGAATGGAATTATTACTGCTAAAATTGGAACCAGAAAAAAATGAATTTGGGGCTGGAGATTTAAGTGAAGCTTTTGGGATTCCTAATGAAGGATTTAATGACTATTTTAAGGGATGATATGAGGAAAAGAAGAAAGAGGGAACTAAGGTTAGGAAATCTTAGAATGATGTTTGCATTGTTCAGATGGTAGAATCTATTGGAGGACATAAAGACTGCATGAAAACAAACCACAAAAACTTCTCACCAATTCAAAAAATCCTGTTTCACCTTGTTTTTCGTTCTATTATTCCAAGGACCCAGCACAGAGATGAGGCCAATCACCTTGATGCCTTGTTGATGTATTGTTTAGAAAACAAAATTCAAATCAATTTCCCTTACTTGATGGTTAAGCACCTCACTCATTGTACTGAAAATGGATTCAAAATTGGTTATTGGGCAACCTTCTGATGACTTTCTTTGAAAGCTTTAGCATTAAGCCTGATAAGGAGGTCCTAACTATGCAGACTAATCATTTCATACAACCTAGTACTCTGCATAGGTTGGGATTGTGTGTGAAAAATGGTGAGTGCTGTTTCATAGAGTCTGAGGATGAGGAGAAGGATGATGTGATGAATGAGGAGAAGGAATAGGAAAAGGAGAAGGAATCGGAAAAGGAGAGTGAGAAACAGGAGGTTGATAAGGAAAATGTTGAGGAGAAACAAGAAGGAAAGGAGGAGAAACTTGATGAAAAGGAGGAGAGTGAACATGTCACTAGGTCTGGTGGCAGGAGAGGGAGAGGGAGAGGAAGGCTTGGGAGAAGGGGTGGAAGAGTTTCTAGGAGACTTGCTGAGAAAGAGTCTATAGTTGACATCCTCAATTTGGAGGATGATGAAGAGGAGAAAAAGTCACAAGAAGCTGAGCCTACTCTTCCTGTAGCAAAGGAACTTCCTGAGAAGACCCTAGCTTTTCAGTTCAGAATTTGGACAACAAGATGGATGGGGTTCTGACTCGATTCAACAAGCTGGAGACTAAGGTTGGCAAGCTTGGAGCTGTCTCCACCAAGGTGACCAGAGGTCTGAATGAAGCTGCAACCAAGCTCACCAGAGGACAGAAGGACATTCTGACCAAGATTAATGATGTTCTTGCTGAGTTTGGAGTTGTTGACCCTGATGTTGCTGCCTGAAGTTCCTCCCCTCCCCTATCATATATATATATATATATATATATATATATATATATATATATATATATATATATATATATATATATATATATTATCACCCTATCCCATGAACAATTAAAATCCCTGGTCTGTAACTGAATATTTTGGATTCTGTTGGTTTTTGGCTACTAGCTTTTGAACAGGGTATTTAAATAATTTCTAGGAAAATTTGCCAATAACTACCCACATTTGAGACTTTTTTAGAAAAAACTACCCACATTCCATTTTATTAAAAATAACTACCCACTTTTTGCAAAATCATTAGAATTCGCTACCCGTTAACGGTTTTACGCTAACACCGTTAACTCCAAGCCATGAAACCACCACTCCCTCACTGCAACCACCTACCACCGACCACTCCCTTCCATCGGAGCTGCCACCAGTACCAATCAGCACCACTGCAGCCTCCAAGCACCACAACTCGCACCACAACTAGCACCACTGCAGCCTCACAGCCCAGTAGCCCACAACACCACCGCAAAACCTCTCCACCCCAATTCGAAAACCCCGATTCGATTTTGAAACGGTTGTGATGTGCTGTCGGCGATGAGCGTGACAGAGGGGGAGCGTTGGTTGTGGTGACGGCGTTGGCTGTGGTGGGTGAAGGATGACAACGCTGTTCGACCACACACCTTCTCGTCGTCGCCTCACCAATGCTCACTAGCGTTCTTTCTCACACCCTGCTAGTTGTGTGTTATACTATTATTTTCAGGTTTGGCTCTCATTTGTGTTTAATTGATTTGATTTTGGTTTTTCTTTTGTGGTTAGATTAGCAATATCCATTACGAATGTTGTGGTTGTTTTCGTGTTTTCTGGATTGATTGAATGATATTAGTAATTACAATTGACATTTCAAGCCAAATTGAGCTCTCGTGGTGGTCGCATTTCAATGGTTTTGAGGGAGAACAACGCTGCGGAATCCAATTCCCGAAGATTATGACGGTGGCGCGTTCGGATTCGGGTGCGGGCGCCGGTGTTCAAGCTGATATGAAGACCTATGTTGTCTCGGAGTATACTACTCTACCGTTATCACTGTTTACGGCTCAGGGTGCTGTAGGGGAGGGGGGACGGAGGTGGCAGAGGGTAGTTGTAGTGAAGGGAGGTGGCTGAAGGGTGGTAGCAGTGAGGGAGTGGTGGTTGAAGGGTGGTTCGTGGAGGTTTAAAGGATGAGGGGTTAACGGTGTTAGCGTAAAACCGTTAACGGGTAGTGAATTCTAATGATTTTGCAAAAAGTAGGTAGTTATTTTTAATAAAATGGAATCTGGGTAGTTTTTTCTAAAAAAGTCCCAAATGTGGGTAGTTATTGGCAAATTTTGGGCTTCACATTTCACTAAACCACCCAGTACCATGGTCTGGGCGCCTGGCTAAGGCGCCAGAACCATGGACTGGACGTCTGGTATAGGCGCCTAGTCCATGGTTCTGGTGCCTCAGCCAAGCGCCCAGACCATGGTACTGGGTGGTTTGGTAAGGCGTCCATACCGAATCGAAGTCCAATTTATTTGAAATTCAAATTTTTGGCGGTTTTTCTATATTTTTATATTTAGTAATTAAACTTCTAATTAATCAATCTTTTTCGCGGTTTTTTATTGTATGTAGTCTCCTGCACGCGATGTCGGAGGCACGGATTGCAACTCGAATTTCACTCGACCGGATGGATTTAGTTCCCGTGATGAAGCCATTGATTGGGTTAAAAACATGGCTATATCATTAGGCTTCTTCTTGGTGATTAACACTGTGAAAACACGTAATGGGAGGGTTGACATCTACCTTTGTTGTGACCATTGGAAGCCGAAAGAGCCCCGAGATATGGAGACAGCTCAGCGTACACATACAAAAAAGAAAGGGTGTTGGATGTACATTTAAACTGAAAGTCACATCGAGGGGTGAGGTGTGGTTGGTGAAGACAATGACTGATCGTGGCAAGCACAATCATGGATTGATGGTGTATGCGGAGGGTCACCAACAGCTCGGCGTCATGACTCCCCCCGCCGTAAAAATGATTAGTGATATGACCGATGCGCAAGTTAAACCTACTCCAATTCTAAGATCTATTAAGCTCAACTTTCCTGAGTTAAACCCTAACAAGAGGCACATAAACAACTGCAGAGATTGGTTGAAGCGACAGGAGAACATGGGTCAAAATCCTGCTCAATGGTTACTCGCACTAGCAGCCAAGTATAAGTATTTGTTCTGGCTTGATTCTGATGAGACAGGTTATGTTACTCGTACTTTTGTGGCTCATCGAGAATCCGTGAACATCCTTCGCACATATCCCCATGTGATACTCTTGGATTCAACGTACAAAACTAACAGGTACAAGTATCCTCTGGTGGAGTTTATAGGAGTGACTCCGACAAACAAGAACTTTTTGATCGGTTGGGCACTGTTGAAGACGGAAGCAGAGGCTGACTACAGGTAATAACTATTTTTTAGATACGCGAAACTTAATTTACGTTATGATGATAGAATTAATATTTAAATTGAATTGATTTCAGGTGGTTTCTCGAGATGCTTGCCAACTTGATTGGGACTCGTGTAAAATCGAATACAATTGTGACTGATCGAGAGCTTGCTTTGTTCACCCCTATCCGTGAGATATTTCCCGATTCGGCTCACTTGCTTTGCACATGGCATATAAATCGTGATGTTGAGGGTTGGGTTCGGAAGAAGACGAGGCAAGTTGGAATGGCCACAAAATTTGGGAGAGGATCGTGGTCCAGTTTACTCCACTCTGCAACAGAGGAGGAGTACGAGGAGAAGAAGACACAACTCTTGAGTAAGTGGTATTGGGTTGGATACCCCCAAGGGGAACTTAGGGAAGCTCTTGCTGATCTTAAGGCAGGGTCATTGAAGATTGACGCAACGCACTCCGAGTCAGCAACAAGTTAACTTAGATGATGATTAGTTTCTAGTATAATAGGTAGTTTGTATGACAAACTTTATTATTATGTATGTTGCAGCTTATTTAGCGTATGACACACATAGTTTAAAACCCAAAATACATAAAAAGTCCAAGACAAAAATACTAAATAAAAAATCAAACATCAAAATACTGCATAAAATGTCTAAGTCCAAAATGCTAAAATAAAAAATCCAAGTCCAAAAACAAAAAATTAAATAACTGTTACACTAAAAATCAGTATGAGAATCAGAATGAGATTCAGACTCGGATTCAGAATCCGAATCCGAATCATCAGGCGCGTCTTCGATGTGTGACTGCTCTCGACCTATTGCAGACCTCCATTTACGACACAATTCATTTGCATCCAAACATGCCTTCTTGAACACGGGATCATTACTCTTGCATGTATGTTGGTGTAGCGTCAAAGCACCAACTACGCCTTTCCATAAGTTTACCCACTGCAACAAACATTAACGGTAAAAATCAACAAAAAAAAAGAATAACAAAAAATCATATGAAATAAATAACAAAAAATAAAATTACCTCCTCTGTAGCCGTCACCGGAGGCATCTCTGCAATCGTCGGACCAGTCTTTGGGGACTGTAGTAGACGTGGATGCAACACACGCAAGAACCAAGTCATGTAATCACCACTCACTACATACAATTTCGGTGGGGTGTTCCGCGCATAATGATCTAACGTCAAGCTATTCACATGAGGAAAGGAGGTCCAGCTCGAAAGGAGGGCTCCAGCTGCATGTTCCACCTTATATGACCCTTTCGCTGGTCTTGAAGTTGACTCGGGCTGAATAGGTGGGACGGGGATACACGGTTGCCGACGTAACTGACGTAGGCAACGCATAGGCATATACGGCTCAACGATGTCATGACAAGCAATAGTACCCATGTATAGAGTCCTAGGTACCATTATCGCAGGATCTATGCCATAAGGCAGCCAATCAATCTGTGAAGAAAGAAAGTCAGCAAGACTACAAATTAAGATGATACTAAAAACAAAAACAGTAAACGTTAAATCAAACATACCGAAGTAGCAATRAACAAGTCTATCTTGGGCCTCAATCCGACGAGACGAAGCTCGTCCTTGCCCTTAGGATCACTAGACACATTCCACATCATAGCATGCGGAGTACCAGAATCCAACATAAGTCTGTCTCGATGCGGCCTAAACATCGGAAAGTACTCGTATATCCATGCCTGTAGT